>MQRK01228686.1:55005-78039 GCA_001938485.1 Girardia tigrina
TATTATAAAATATTTTTTTTATAATTTTAATTAAATTATTTATATTATTTTTTGTTGAAAAAAATAGACATTTAACAAACGCCAACAATTTATACCAATTTTTAAAAAAAAATTCAGAATTTTTTATTGCTGTTATAATATATAAATCTATCATTAATTTCATAATATTATATAAATTATATGAATAATATTTATTATAATTTTTGTTTTCATTGTGCAAATGAAAGACAACACCCAACCAAAAAGGTGTGCTAAAATACTCAAACAAATTTTTGATTTTTTTTAGTTTTCAACAACAAGCTCCGTTGTTTTTCAAAAAAAAAAATAAAAAAATAATAAAAATTTTTTTTCAGTCGTTGAGAAAAAAAAACTTTTTTTCAATTAATTGTGTGTGCTGAGTGTGTACCTCCTGTAATTAGATCGGCGGCGCATATCAAGGGATCAAAGAATCACTTTGATGACGCCGCCATCGTAACCACCTGATTTAATTGGTTAGCTAGATACCGGCATACAAACAATAA
This sequence comes from Girardia tigrina, assembly GCA_001938485.1. Taxonomy (NCBI): domain Eukaryota; kingdom Metazoa; phylum Platyhelminthes; order Tricladida; family Dugesiidae; genus Girardia; species Girardia tigrina. The sequence goes on from MQRK01228686.1 coordinate 55,527, forward strand.
CCCGCACTCTCTCAATCGGTCTTTGATGCCGGTCCCGCCTCTCTGCAGCCGGTTTTTATGTCTCTAGAGCGGTACGCCTACTTTGATCTAGATGATAAAGTTATGATTAGAAAATTCATAGTTGAAACCGTTTGCATGATCTCTAACACTGACTATTTGTGTGTGAGTGTTTTCGGTGTGTATATTATTATGTTAGTATGCCGACTGTTTGTGTGTTCGTGTGTGTATTCGTCAACACAGCAATAAAATGCCTGTTAGACATGCAGTACTTTTCCATAGCTGTTACTGGAATAATAAGGCCTCATCTTGCGTTTACTCGATTCTGATTGGTTGTTTAAGTCGTTTAAATTTACAGTGACCATATATAAATTATCCATATATAGTTGTGCAGTATATTAATTCATGTTTTTTATTTTAAAAAATTGGTTTTTTATTATTAATAATTTAAAATAAAAACATTCAAAAATAGAAATTCGATTTTTTTTTTCAAAAAGAAACTTATTACCCAAAAACAATCGCAAATAAAATCCGAAAGAAGAAACGTTTTTTTTTTCGATCTTCCAATTTTAAAAAGTTCGAAATTCGATTATATTTTTGTTGTCGTTTTCGGAAACAATTAAACTTACCAAAAAAAAAATCAGACAAAGTGAGTTTATTATTTATTTATGATTTTTTTTCTAATTTTTTTAATATTTATTATTATTTTTTTTTGATTTTTTTTGGTAGTAATGTTTATTAATTTTTGTGGAAAGTTTTTTTTATTGTTTTTTTTGGACGGGGGGAAGTTTGAAAAATGTGTTGTTTGTTTTTTTTTAATGAGCGGCGTTATTTCGAAACATCCTTCCACTCAAAAGCGCCAGAAGATTGAGATAACGACAAAATGTTTGATGGAAAATCGGAAGATGGTGTAGTTGTCGAAGACAGGAAGTTCTAAGTGTAACTTGTCAAATAATTGACTCTAAAAGTCCTCAATAAAATGATGAGGCATCCTCATTTGGCGCCATTTACGATGAGTAGGGAGAAAATCGGGACAATTTTCTCAATAAAAGTTAAAATTTCGTTTTGATTAGATCATTTTTTTTTAATTTTTGAGAAGAAAAGAAAATTATTCGTTTGAAAGTTTTATTTTTCTTTTATTTTAGAAACACATTTGAAGAATGAATTCTGGACCGGCAATCATCAACATTCCTTCCACACTCCATATTTTGCCAACATCACAAGGTTTCTTTACGAACAAATCCCAAACCTTGTTAAATGGGCAAATATCTCCATCAATAGATCTGGGCTATATTCAGTCTCAGACCAATTGTTCGCCGAGGTTTATATCAAATTCCAATGATTTCTGGCAAAGTCCAGAAATGACTGCTCTTCAAAGAACGACAGAAAAGTTCTTTGTGAATCAGAGTCTCATCAGCAATAATCCAACCACCATTCCTGTAAATTCCATAATATCCAACCTTTGTCAAAATACTCCAATAAGACCCATCGCCAGAAAACCTTGTATTGAAATTCCTTCTATTGAATCAAAAAATCAAATTCAATTATTAAATTCTTTATCAACACGAAGTATAGAAGATTGCGTAGATCATTTTTTCCGTAGATCTATAAACTGTTTTTCATCTCCTTATACACTTCCAAGTTTATTAGCCTGTAAAGAGTTTCCTATAGATCATCCATCAGTTGAGAATATGGGAAGTAGTCCTCAGAACATATCCAATCTTTTGACTAATCCAAAACAGCTTACCATTTCAACAAACCGAACCAACATTCCTCAAATCGGGCAACGCAAATGTCAGAAATGTACATGTCCCAACTGCCACCAAGGTCTCAATTCCCGGGCGAATCTGAATGGAGCGAAGAAAGTTCACATTTGCTACATTTGTCATAAAACATACGGGAAAACTAGTCACCTTAAAGCTCATATTCGTTGGCATAATAACGATCGTCCGTTTGTTTGTACTTATCATTTATGTTCAAAATCATTCACCAGATCAGACGAATTACAACGACATATGAGAACACATACCGGCGAAAAGAGATTCGTTTGTCCATTATGTTTCAAAAGATTCATGAGAAGTGATCATCTAGCCAAACATAAGAAAACCCATGAAGGGGTCGACCCGATCGTTCTTGGTGCAGTGATTCATAAAGATCCCAATTCTTCCATTAAACAACAGAAAGCAATAAATTCAGAAAAAAATTTCAAAGTAAGATATTTTTAATTTTTATTTTATATATTATTTTTATTTCAATATATATATAATAAACGTAAAAAATAGAGAAAAGAAAGTTGTAAAAAAATAGAAAAAAAGAAATCCCAATAATTGATTAATTTCCAATAAGTGTCATAAAGAGTTTCTTTTTAATTGGATTTGATTTTGGTGTGAAATTGAAGAAAGAAATAAGAAAAAAAAGCAATAATTATTATTTATTTTTTTATGAATAATAAAAAATAAAAAAACGGTTATGACATTTATTTCAAGATATTTCCATTCTATTGATTTTTTTTTCAATATTTAATGGAACGGTGATATTCGTAACTTTAACCCATTTTAAGTACCAGATTTATTTTTTTTTGAAATATTTTAACTTCTACCCATAGATTTGTACTAGTAACAATTAATACAACTAATTGCCGTTATTACTCGAACAATTGCACTGCACTTTCATGGAGTCATGTTTCAGGAATACCAACAGAGGTCATTATGTAAAAGTTCTAATGTTACTAACTTAATAAAAATTAACCCTACAATGCGTAATTTTTTTAATTATCATAAAAAAAATACACACGCGGCCAGTATTACAAACTGAACTGTCATTTTTGTTGACAAAATATATTGCATCTATGACTTTATGGGCAGTTATCATTCCATAGACAATGTTTTTGGTTCACAGTATGTAAACACTCAAAGAATATCACGTGATTAAAAGATATTGAGGTCAAATATGGTTGATTCAAATATGAATCACGGCGCATTGTAGGGTTAAAAACTAGAGATACCAAAATGGGGCTAGGACGTCTCGAACGTGGGTCGGGATCTTCTTTTTCATCAATTATTAATTTTGATTTATAATTTCGATAAAATTAAAATAATTTTATTTTATTTTTATCTATTTCAGAAACAGCAGAATATAAAAAAACCAAGACCCGGTCTTTCTGCTACGAACAGCGCGATCAATTCTCCCGACCATCATGGTAAAGAAAACATTATCATCGATGAAGATATTGACATAGAATCTATTTGATTTTCATCTTTATTTTTGTTGTGTAAAACCGTGTGATTACTATTATTTCTTCTAATTGATTAGAGTTTGCAGTGAAGTTTTCTTATTTTATTTTTGTTGAGTTATTTGTAAAACAGCGACTGAGTGTCACACCGGGTAAGACTGGAGCGCGGGAGCGCGCTCATCATCATGATCGGTTTAGCGACAAAACTCTCTCAATACTAATTGAAATGTTGACATGTCAACATGATCTCAAAATAAAAAATGATATAGTGGGAAAGAGGGGATTTAAGTGATGTGATTAAGGAGGTTGATTCAGTTATATATGGGCTTTTAGATATCAAATAAGATGTTGATAGCAACTTGCTTGTTTGATGTCTTGATTTCATCAAGCAAACAAAATTCTGCCTGCAAAATGAGCAATAATTCAAGACAAATTTATTGTTAATATTACTTTTTTTTAGGGGAAAAAAATCGGAAAAAGGGTTTTTATTTTTCTCTCAATTTTTCTTTCGTCTCTTCTTTTTTATTTTAAATTAAAATCAATTCTTGATTAAAAAAAAACCGAGAAAAAAAGATTGGGAAGATTAGTTTGTTCTATTCTTCTTCGGTAAGAACAACTCTTCAAAGAACGTAACGCGGGAATCCGATTGAATGAGTGATAATTGTATCTCTTTTATTTAAACGATTAGGATTACTGAGTTTTCTTCTTTTTTTTTTGTTTAAATTGTTGATATATAAAAATTTGACTAGAATGTATTAAGGATTGAAAACTCAATTAATATTCGGGGTTTTTTTGTTCTTATTTTCAAGAGAAAAAAATTATTTATTAAAGGCGGAATGTTTTTTTTAATTTAATCAAAGATTTTTTTCTGTTTTTTTTGTTGTGTTTTTATAATGAAAAAAATGAGATTAATTTTAATAAATTAATTTAATTTATAGTTAAACTATAAATGCCCCTAAAAATACAATAAAGTTATCAGAATTTAAACAAATAATCTCCTTTAATTAAATTTTTTTTTAAAAAAAATTTATAAATACAATGGCCTTACCTATGGGAAATTTTGGCATTTAAATTGTTTTCTTTGTTTAAATGAATCGAATTTATTATCAACATAATAATGAGGTTTTTTTTAATATTATATTTTATATTTTCTACAATATAGGGAGTATACAAAAAATCCCAATTTATAAATAATTTAGTGAAAAAATGCAATTTTTTTTATTTTATTAGAAATTTTAATGATAAATAAAAAAATCTTGAAAATTCTCACGAAAAAAAATAATAAAAATTATATAAATTTGATAAAGATATATTTTACTGAAATCTATTTTTATTATATAAAAAAGGAAATCAATTAATTAAATAAGGACTCCATCGGATAAATTTTTTTTCGGATTTTAATTGTACTGATTAAAAACTTTCCTTCTTTCCGAAAAAAAATAATTTTTATTTTTTTCATTAAATTAATTTTGGAATTAATTTTCACTTTCTTTTATTTATATATTAATCACTGTTATTTTTATATTGTACAACATAATATATAAAAATTATTAATAATTATAATATTTATTTTATTCTTTAAATCATTTTTACCTTTATAAAACATTACGTAATATATTATTATAATTATTATTGTGATTATTTATTCTATATTTAATTACTTCATCGCGAGTTCTAGAATTTCCTTTATTATTCTGTTTTTTATTGCCCCGGTTAATAACAATTTGATAAAAGTAATACAAATTGATGGGTAATTGGTTATGATTCCCCATTCTCTCAGGTTGGCTCAAGCAAATTGGGAATCAAAGCATTTGTCTGGGAAAAATAAATATTTGCCCGGTACCTATGAAAATTGTCTTTTAAAAAAAATTAATTATCAAAGCAATTTATAAATGTTTTTTTAATTTAATAATTTAACTGTTGAAAGTTTTTTTTCGTGAAAATTGATAGAAATAAAATTTAGGGTTTTTTTCTAGAAAAAAATATTATAATTATTAATTATAAAATCAATTATTTTTATTGTTTTTGGTATTATAATTAAAAACTAGTAACAATTTTAATATAAGTATCATATACCGGATGTTATGAAAGTCTTGACAAAAATGCAATACAAACTGATAGAAATATATATTTCGGAAAATATAAGACTACGCAAATGAAACATTAAATTCAAGTTGAATAGAAGTGTTTAAAACAATTTATTCCAAGTGATCGCCTCCGCACGCACAACAGCTTCCAGACGTCTCCCATTTTCTACATGGGCATATATGGAGAAATCCAGAGGATTCACGTCTGATGAAGATGATGGTGACTTGTATTTGATTGTAAAAAATAACGGTTTTGTCCTCAAGACCTTTTAGACAGCCTTAGTCGTATGTCATAATGTACCGTCTTGATAAAAACAAAATTTTAGCCGGGAAACTTCTTCTTCAGCCACAGCAGTGATGTTTGGCTCTGAGCTTGTTAGTAACCTTTTGCATTCAGTCAGTTACCAGCTCGGAAGACTGAGAAGATACTGAGGACTGACTTTCAATTTGCTGTCACTACATCCAGTAGTATTATGCTGGGAGGATGCTTTGTTCTGCTACTCGTTCGTGCGTCACTGATACCATATCTCATAAGTGAATGACAGGGTTATTGTAACGGTTCCATGAAGAATCAATTCTTTAACAATTCCAGTTGAATGGATGTCATGTCATTCAAAAAGCCTGACTCCATTTAAAGCGATTCTTCTTCATCGCATTGGTTAGAACAGGTATCCCAATTATCATAAGACTCTTGTCACCAAGCTTATTGACTGCACGACTGATCTATGACTTCACACAAAACTTTAAAGCATTAACTGGTTGTTTGGTAGTTTTGGCTGAGCCTTGGTGATCCTTTTGAGCTGGGATAGGTCTATTTTTGAATTTCAACCTCTTCTAGACCTGTCTTGCAGATTCACATTTGTAGCCAATCGTTTGCGGACTCGATCTACTGTTCGTATTAAGTATCACAGTTTCTCGGCAATTTAATCGTCAAGAAGCATTGGGACAATCTCAGCACGTTTTGTTGTCATGCGTTTACGAACAGATTTCTAAATATCAAAGATTGATTTAAAAATAAGGTTAATACTTATAATCTCTAAAGTTTAGAGTCTAAACCAAATATAAATAAATTGCTACATATGAGCTTAAGTTCCTTAAATCTAGTGTCCATTGACAAAACTATCACACCATCCAGTATATAGTAGACTTCCGTATAACGCGATTTCTATACGATCAATTTTAACATGTTTAACCTAACATCATTCGCATTATACCCATTTTCCTTGTTCAACGGGATTCCTTATAAGATGTACCATATTAATTGCGCTATATGGGAGTCTGCTGTTGAGATATTATAGTACATCGTTTTTGGAAACGTTTATTAATCATCTTTTAAATCTGAAAATTGTTTTCAACACTTCAATGACACAATGGAATTCACAATTGATTAGTTTGCATTTTCTATTATTTATGTATTTTTGCAATAGCAGTTTATTAAAGAATAACTTAACTTCAATCACTGCAAAATTGAAAATTGCAGGTTTTGTAATTATTTTGTTTTAATCGTACTAATAGATGGCAGAAACCAACGGTAATCATTGAATATAATTTGTTGGGAAAATTCGGTCTGTAGGTGTTTTAGTAGGAAGAAATCGGCAACCGCATTCTTACAGATAGTCTAACAGAGATATCTGTGACTTCTTTTGCATTTGAGATTATAAAATAAATTATATATTTCCTTCTTTTCAAGGTTAAGATCGTTTGAAGGATTAAGATTTTATAACATGAGATTTTTTCAAGTTTAGAAGTAATATGCGTTTTGAAGAATAATTTCGAATGATATTTATTTTGTATTGTTTGGTGTGTTGTTATCAGGATTGTGTTTCTCCCACCAAAATGGAAGATTATCGATGACGTTTGGCATAATTATTGGACCGCGATGAGGCTCCTCACCACTTTCCGAAACCGAAGCTCCACTAAAAGAAGGTTATGGTGACTGTTTGGTGGTCTGCAGCCGGTCTCATACATCACAGTTTTCTGAATATGGGCGAAACGATCACTGCAGTGAAGTACTGCCAACAAATTGACAAAATGCATCACGAGCTCCGATGTATGTGCCCGAGATTGGTCAATATGAAAGGGCCAATTCTCCTCCACGACAACGTCCGGCCACACATCGCAAAACCGAACCTACAAAAGCAAAACGAATTGGGCTACAAAACTCTGCCTTATCCATCCTACTCACGGACATTTCGATCACCGACTACCATTTTTTCAAGCATCTGGACAACATCCTCCAGGAAAAATGCTTCAAAAACCAAAACGACGCCAAAGACGCCTTTAACGCTTTCATCGCATCCAGAACTCAGGAGTTCTACACTAGGGGCATCAATAAACTTGTTTGTCGTTGGCAAAAATGTATTGATTCTGACGGTTTTTATTTCGATTAATGAAGTTTATTCTGTGCTGAGTTACATTAGTTTAAAGTTTAGGTTCAAAAACCTGCATTGTTTTTGCAACAACCTAATATTTTATAAATATATAATAATATTTTAATCAAAATATTTAAAATCTTAATGGTGCTTTATAATGTAAAAATTCATTTAAAATTATATATAATATATTTAAAATGAATTAAAAATATTTTTAAATTTGTTGGAATAATTTAAGGTTTATAAATAGAATTCAAAAAATTTATCAATGAAGAACGACGTCTAACTACGAAAGTTTTGTGGAGAATTGTCCTGGAGGCCATTTCAGTTGTGATGTTAATAAAAGTTTTAGAAATCACATTAGTGCTCTTAATATACTAAAAAAAACAAAACTCGTAAAGTTTTCCCTAATTCTAGACCTCATATTAAAGGTTACCAATTCTTTTTATATATAATAGTTGCGATAAAAGCACTTCGAAAATTAAAATCTAAATTGAAACAATAAATCTATTTGAATGAACCAGGATAATGAAGGTAACAATTTGTTAAAAAAACATTACAATTGGATCAAAACGACTAATGACCTTTGGTTGTAAACACTAAAATTGTTAATATCTCATTCTATAATATCTTCTATTATTAATAAATATTTAAATTTTGGAAATTACATCATTGTTTTCAGTTCTAAACTGTAATATTTTGAATTATTGTTAAAATTCCTATGATCAGAATTCTTGATCAAGGAGGATGTATCAAAGAGACCATCCTAATCAATTGAATATCACCAAAAAGAAGGAATGTTTATTTGAAAAGAAAAACTTGAAAAACAAGATTTAAAAAAGATAATTTTCTTAAATGTCACGATATTTTATTATCAAAATACGGTGTTTTAAAATTAATTAATTATATTAATTAATCACAAATGAACTATTTATTACATTAACCTCTCGTCTGACTGTTATGGCACTTTTATGACTCGCTCCCTTCATGGTTCTTTTTCGTTCTTTTATTAATCCTTGATTTTTTTTTCTTAAAAGACATTGTGTATTGATTATTTTTGCTTGTTTTTCATACAAAACTAGACACTATAAATATAAATTTCCAAAGAATATAATTTTTTTGATTAAAAATAAAAGCTTGAAGCTATAAAGTCAAATTCTAAACTTTGAAAGAGGATGTTAAAATATCGTTTCAAGGATTACAAATGTCTTGCAAAGACGTTTTTCGGGAAAAGGATAACACTTCTTTGACATGAACAAGTAAATAATTGAATAATTATTGTAAATTTATTCTAATTATTCTTTCAACAAATTATTGTTTTTATTCACTCTCGAGAAATTCTCAAAAAAATAATATCAATTTATAAAATGTTTGTTTTGATTCATTTTATTGATTCAGTTCAAATGAGTCATTTTGTTTGAGAATCCAAAAGGATTAACAGTTCCGATCATAAATATATTTTTGTGTACTTATTGACTCTGAAACCATTTTGTTATTAATTTGTAATTGAAATAATTATTCTTCTCGTTTTAGAGACTTTGTAAATATCTGACCTCATCAACCCTCAAAGGGTCAACCCTCAAAGGCTTCAACACTAATATTTGGATAGAACCCTAAAAACAATTGATTTTGCTTAAATGAATCCAAGAAAAAGAGAACTATTTTGATGATTTACAAATAGGCTCATCTTTTCCAATTCAAGAATAAGTAAAATTTAATAAATCCACATTTCAAAATAAATACTTTGTGAAGAAAGATACAAAGAAAAGTTGGTACTTATGTATTAACGCAACCGCAGCAAAAATTCTGCTAAATGAATGTTTTAAGGGTTAGACGTAATTACGCACTGTCTCGTGTATTTTCGTAGCACTAGAAAATCGGGTCAAAAATCAGCAAACAGCATGGTAACATAAAAACCAAAAGTTATTCTTTGCGAATGCAAAATAACAACTCTTTATTGGCGCATTAGCCGAATATTTGCTGCGGTAGCGTTAATACGTCAGTACCACAAAGTTAATATTATACGTACAAAACATGTTAAAAAAGATTTGTTTATAAAAAAACTTTATTTTACACTTCAAAGCTAAAATCACGATCTTTTATACGTGTACGATGTCATGAAACATTTTAATGTAACATCCATAGGAATATATATATATATATTCGCCATGTCCATACAGACAATAATAAGTAATAATTCAATGTAATAAATATAATAAGATAGAAAAAAGATAATTATTATTGACGATGGTACAGTCAAATTACTTCAAATAATAGGGACGTGTTTTAAGTGTTGGACGCTCATCATGACAGTGAACGTACGAATCCTCCGGGTTCGGTTGGTACCCGTAGAAAATCTATCAATGTAAATTTTCAATGAACAATCCATCTTTAAATCGGTTTTGACCTCTTTCGGTCACCACGTTTGACTACATTCAGCCCAAATGGTTGCTATGTTGAATTGAGCGGGTATCACCGGTTACCTCTAGGATTTTATCAAACTACTCTACTCAGCTTTTTATTCCTTTAATCAATTTTTAGGTCACTGTTTTTTACATATGTTTTTCCTTCAATAATTTATTGTTGTCTAGAGATTAAATTCTTATTGAGGTTTACTTGAAGAATTGAATTTATATTATTGATAGTTATTAAATATTTTCGGGGTTTAAAAAAATTGTGGATTTACGATACTTTTAATCTCCATCGGAGATCTTGTTTTTGTACTTAATCCATTGAGTGCCATTTTTTATAATTTGTTGATGTGGTTGGGAAATTTAACTATTTTGTAATGTTAAAAATACAAATAAAAAAACCAGATTAAATCTTGATAAGTTTTTATTCGTAATAAATACAATAAGAACATTTATTACTTCAAGGAATTTGCTATTGTTTTTTAAAAAAGTTAATGTTCCCATTTGAAAACATTGGTACTTAATGGGTTAATATGATAGCAATAATCTGTAACACATTTCTTTTTCTTGAAATAATGTCTTCACTAAAATTGAATTTACTTTTTATTCAAAAAGTTTATGTTATGAAGTTTTAGTACTTTGTTGAAACTTTTATACCATTCAAGTGTTGTTCTCGAGAATCTTAGATCGTCGAATGTTTTTTTTATAAGATGGTAAATATTTCAGAAGAAGAACATTAAGAATAATTCTTTTCCACAACAAAAGTAACTATTATGAAGTTGAAAACATGAAGAATTTTTAAATTAAATTTCGATTGTGATCCTGAAATATACAAAAAGTCTTCAAATTATATACATTTTGAAAGGGATCAGTCCCAAAACCTTTTAAAAAGATGGTGTGGTACATTTGTACGTTGATAAATCAATGAAAGAAAGTAACGATCGATTGATATAGTTCAAAACTATTTAAACTTGGTTGAGTTTTGATATTATATTTATCAAAGACGAAACTTTCGTTGAAAATATGATTGAGAATATAAGATGCTCACATTCAGAAGGTATAAGGTACATGAAAAAACGTTTCCTATATTAAGTAAATGTTATAAAGTTTGTTCAAATGAAAACTTCTTATCAAACATAACATTTAACAAAACTTTGAACCGAGATTATTCTGCTACTTTCAAAGCTTATAATACGAAAGATTTCGATTTGTAAACTGCGGTTTCCGTTATCAGTTGTCGAGTGTTATAAATGATTATAATTAATATAAATTATTAATAGTATTTATTGATATGGAATTTTGTTTACCTTTGATATTAGCGCTTCAAATAACATCGATTCTCCTTCACTCCTTCTTACTCTATATTTTAAGTTCTTTTCTTCAGTGAAGAATATATGAATATTATCTCGTCGGACTTTGATTTTATCTTTCGGTCCTTATCAGAGTAGTCACTGTAAACATTGTCAATCTTAACAATCCTTTAACAATGTATTGCACAAAAGTTGGTAACAGTGAAAGATAAGAACAGTCACGTTGAAGTTGTAAGATTTAGTTTTAATCAATACAGAAGATTAAAGTCTCCATTTCACGTATGGTCACCGAGACCTTGTTTCGTGCTGTGTCAGTAAAATCGACAGATAATAAATGATTAACCTAACTTCATATAAGTATTGATTATGGCACTCGCGCTACTTTTCCGACTCGTCTTTCTTTCATTATCGGTGTCAAAGAAGATTGTCCCTCGATATCTTAAGAAGATTTATAAGTCCTTCCTTATTTGTATTTATACACAAAATTGATACTGAAATAAATAAATAAAATTAATTATATAATATTTGTTTCTATGTGATAATTTTCAGACCGTCACATTTTCTTCAGAAAAACATGTTACTCTGTTTAAGGGTATTAATAGCTGAAAGATTTGAAAACTTTTTATTACCTTAAAGTGGTATTACCATGAAAACCTCCGATCTTAAAGATACTTTTTTCTTAATCCTCCTTTCCAGAGACGATATAAACGGAATCCTTAGCATTAATTGATTCAGTGGTGTCATTTTTCACAATAAAATATAATTATTTTATAGTGAACTTCATATAGAACTTTCCGACAATTAATATCTTATATTATGATATTATTTTAAATTAAGAAAATATTAATGTGTAAAAATAATAATAATAATGTTATTGTATATATCATAAAATAATTATTGTAAGTAAGCTTTTTTAAAAAAAATCTATTGAAAGAACATTTAAATATCGTAAGTTGCTTATCTTAGGGAATATATTTTATTGTGTATATATATTATATATGCTCTAATAAGGCTGTTTATAATAGGTATTTTATAGTATAATCAAACGACCATTTCATCATTCATATCTTAGATTATTATATCTGCATTCAATAAGTACCCGACCTAATAAAGAAAACGGATTCCACAAGAGCCATTTTTATAAATCAACAAGCTTAACGAGTTATTGAATCATCCGCAAACAAATAATCAACTCAGAAAACGCCTTGTTGAAAGATTTTTGGGGTATGCGGCTAACAAATACTCCATGGACACCTTCAATCGTCTTAGGTTCAAAACTGGATGCCTCTCAAATGCTTCTTTAGATGTCTGAAGAGGAAAAAATCACTCTGTACCGAATCTGGGCAGTACTGCAGATGATCCACATGCACTAATGCAGCATCTTCAATTGTTACCCGAGAAATTTCAGGTTGTGTACACTGGCAAATTGTTGTGGAGAAACATTAGTGGTGTGATTTTCAGCTTCCGTCAATTCTTATTGGCGGTGGTCATGAGTTGGTTGTAATAGGTGGTGAATTAGTGATGCATCTCTCCACGAAATCCATGAGAATAACATCTTTACAATCCAAGCAAATTGAAAGCATTGCTCGTCCATGACTTGTCCCCGTTTGTATCTTCAAAGGTGGCTTCTCTTGCGGGCAGTTACCACTCTGCTGACTCACGGGTTGTTGCTGATAAATACATACTAAGAGAAGTTTCATCCTCCATAATTAAATTTGCCAGGTAGGTCTCACAACCATGTAAAAGTGGTTTTTAATGCACTCCAAGCGGCTTCACTTGCAGCGGGGTACGACTCTGGAGAACAGTTTTCTGATAACCGTGAATTTCAATATGACGTGGGCTGTACCAATATTGAAGTTGAGATCCGCTGACAACATTTTCATTGTACTTCGACGCTCTTCTCCGATTTTTCATCAACTGTGTCAAAAAAGTCTTGTGGTTGATCTGAATTTTCTTGGTCAAAAAAGGAGGTACGACCGCATTTAAACTTTCTTACCCAATAGTTAACAGTTGTAAGAGATGGTGAGTCATGTAGGTAGGTTGATTGCAAAAGATGTAGTCTTTTTCTGCAACGCAAAGAACTTGATAATTCTGCGAAAATTCATAATGTCACAAAAAAAATTTTAATGTGTTTGATAAAATAAAAAAATGCTGAAATTAAAACCTATATTAATTTATTTAATCACACAAAAAACTAATTTTTGCAATTATATTTTTTTACTTTAGGTCGCATACATATTGAACACACCCCGAATAAAACTAGTTTAATAGTTCAAAGCGATTCGTCCAATCATATTAACGTATTTTGATCTTAGACATAAATGGCATAACCATCATCTGATTATGCAAGCAATATATTTTTTAATAAAACATAGAAATGATGACATAAAGGTTAAACAGGATGTTTCGTGCTTTATAATAATAATAAAATTGATTTATCTACTATAATGCTTTAACAAATATATCTGAATTATTTATAGTTTTTATGTTTTATTTATTAAAATTTTCAAATTTTAAAAGTTACTTTTGTTTCTATTTCTGGTAAAATTGTTTTGAAGGTTGACATTTTGGAAAACCTTTACCTAATGAGAAGATTATGATCTTTTACGGAAAGAATCTTAGAATTCACTGAACTGTTGTAAGAGTAAGTGACCGTTTTAACCTTTAAGTAGGAAGTCACGTAAAAAGCTTATTTAAGTGAAGTAATTGGTGCTCTTGCATTTAAAATGTTTTTAGACGTATTTCGACTTATTTTAATGAAATAAAAAGGTGGAGGGCTTTTAAAATGAAATTCATTAAGTTTAAAAATGATCATTTAAGAATTTGACCAATTTATGGTTAATTAATCATTCTAGATTTATTCACCAAAGGGTAACTAAAACAATTAGGAATTAAGTTTATTATTGAAAGAGCACTTCATGGTGTATTCCCGGGATGAATATATTTCAAAAGGTTTTAAAATAAATTATAAAGGAAAAATAAATTTTTATACTGGTGGGTTCAAAAAGTGTCGAAACTGGTTACATAAGGAAAGCAACCGGAAGTGTTAATAACATAAGAGCAACTATGATATGTAGGTTTTATTTTTCAATGTAAGACCCATTTTGGTCCACATACTTCCTCCAACCATGTAAGAGTTCAAAATTTCATTTTCTAAGAAGATTGGGCATTGATCTCTCAAGAAAACTTCAAAATCTTTTTAAATTTGCACAGTTTTGATAGGATTTCTCTTACCTGAAAAATCTTACTTCATATTCCTGAATAAATGAAAGTTACTGGGTGTCAGTACGGGTTTTTTTGAAGGGTGATCTTAGATAACGAAACCACGTTTCTTAATCACTGCCACTTTGTCTCTACTTTGGTTGACTGAGCGGTTGTTCTTTTAGTGATAACGTCTATAGGTGTCCCTAATTAGGTAGAATTAATTTACAGACATTTGATCCATAAAATCTGTGTTAATTATGTTACTTTGATTCCAATTAATTGTTAACCTCAAGAATTTTAGATATCATCTATTTGGAACTCCTTTCTTCGTGTAATTTATATTTGCGATTCACTCTTTGGCTCAGGAATAAATAAATTGCATTCAAAATAAGGATATTTGGAGGAATTGGTTGCCAAAAGGGAGATTTTTCATGTAGCATTCTCTCAGATTTTCACACATTTCAGAAGAATTTAAACGAACCCGTTTACAGAGATGACGGACCGTAATTAATTGGTTAATTCAGCAATTAATGTCCAATCAAGTGACTCTTCAACTTTGCTGAAAGTGTTTACGCAAAACAGTAATTACATAATAGATTACATATTCATCTTTTTTTTTAAGTAAAATAAAAAATAAGGTATTTACGATACCATACATTTATTTATATTTTATTTATTATATTTTATACACTCAACAAACTTACCACATACAACATGTAAGAAAAGTTCTTTTTCGAGGAATGGGAAAAATCCATGAAACATTTTTGCTGAACCGAGAAGGTCGAATCATTTCCGAAGATAGACACCCAAAATAAATACGAAATTTTTTATTGTCAATTATTAAACGCAAGTTTTCTAAATCTGAAAATTGGGATGATGAAAGTTTTCCCAAAACGGGATAATATAAATCTATTAATTCCAAACATTATATTTCGTCGTGCGATGAATGTTAATAGAAATATTGCACATATATTATAATTGAATATCGGATTGCGGTGATTTTATTTGATTTTCCTTTATATTTTATATTTTTCAAATGTATCACACTCCATCTTTATTGATAAAATTTAATTAATTTATTAACATTTTGGCTACAAATTTAATTGTATTCAGGAAATTAAGTTTTCATCAATCATTTATTGAAATATTTAAACACTCAAATCGTTTTGTATCATTAAAATGATTGGGATAATTCAGTGATCTCGAGAGTCTGTTCAAAGGATTCAAACTTCTTTTTACGACTACTTGCGAAGCAACTTCATATCCGAAAGGTGCGACAGAGTTCTTTCGGGTTTTAACAAGAGGAATTCTGTTGAAATAATCAGATAACAAATTGAAGAGGATATTCTAAATCAGTTTTAGGATGCAGTCTCAAATGAGAGAAAACTATTGTTATAAATATGATTAGAGAAATGTTTCGCTTGAGAAGCTGAGATATTTATGTAAAAATTCTGAAAATGACGCCATTAGTTGTGAAAGAAACTGATGGAAAGAGGAAACGTTTCACTGGATTGAGGTTGAAGTCGGATAAGATTGAATTTATCACCGAAAGGCGAAACAGGGAAGTGAATTAATGTCTATCTTGTTTTTTTTAATACAGCTTTAAATTTTGAAGATTCCATAAGATTAGAAAAAAAGAGTAATAGATAGTCGAATGTTAAACAATTTCCTTACATAAAAGATTATAATAATTTTATTATTTTACAATAATTTCAATACTTAAATAAATATTTATAATAAAATGGGGATTCTACAAAATACGGCAGGGGACAGATTAATATGATCACTTACAAAAGTACGCCTGCCAATCCCGAACAACAAGACTTGCTTAAGACATACTTTTAATCAACTTCCCTAGGTAAATCTCCCTATTGTAATGTTTAACAAAAGCTGAGACCGATTTGGTCCGCTTAGACATAGCTATCACCGACAACGACATTCAAAGAAAACCTTATTTTTTTGGGAAGTCATAATATTCTGTCCTCTTCTGTTAATCAAAATAATTTATTGAAAAAGACCTACATACACAGACTCTCCTATATATTCGCAAGCTAAAGTAACAAAAAATATTTTACAGAATTTACAGTACATCGATCTTATTCCCTTCTAAATAGTCCTGTTTGTACCAATTTACTTGTTTCATCTGAAGTCCGATGAAGTTACTGCTCTCATGCTTAAATTATTTCTTTTCATAAATCTTGTGCACCAACCATTCGTTTTTTTAAAATTTTTTATATTAAAATCATATTTTGCCATTTTTTCGCTGTTAATCTAATATCAATTGTAGAAACTTTAAACCCTTTCTACTTTTTCTCAATTACATACTTTTAACGGCCTTTTCTAAATCGGGCCAATGTGCCAATCCCCCTCTTTTTGCTTTCTTATTTTTCGGCATTACGTTTAAAATATTTTTCGATTTTCTATAATCCCGAAAGTTTTTTTTATTTATATTGAATTCTCTTTCTGCTTCTCTGTTACCATGTTTTTCAGCATAAGCAATAATTTCCAATTTTCTTTCGACCATAAACGATCTTCTTGTTTTCTTCATT
Source organism: Girardia tigrina (assembly GCA_001938485.1). NCBI lineage: Eukaryota > Metazoa > Platyhelminthes > Tricladida > Dugesiidae > Girardia > Girardia tigrina. Next base: position 72,689 of record MQRK01228686.1, read on the forward strand.
TTTAACGTGGATTTTAAATTCAAATTATTTTAATAAAACAAAAATAATTAAAGTCAAAATTAAAATAATATTAATTTAAATTTAATGATTTCTTCATTTGCATAATTTAAAATAAATTTTTGATTCAAGTTTTCAAGTTACAAAAATATGCGACTATACGCTGTTGAATTTAATTTTCAAAATTTACAAAAAATGGGATGCGACTTATATGCCAATAAATACGGTACTATGATAATTTAATAAAACATTATTATTTAAATCTGCCAAGGATGTTAACAAACTCTTTCTTCACGCATTACTTTACACCAAGGTCAGTCATCGACCCTTTATAACTTCATGAATCTAAAAAATCAAAATGGGTAATTAATAAATTTTAATTTAAAAACTAATTTCGAAAATCTGAAATCAAATGAATGAAAAAAATACTATGAAATCAAAAATGGAATTTATCAAATATTTTTAATAAATATATAAATATTATTTTTTTAATTAAATAAAATAAGAAAACTAGAAATAAAATAATTAACAAATTAAATTAATTAATATCAATTAAAAAATTTTAAAAAAAAATTATAAACAAAAAATAAATATAATAAATTCAACAAGAAAATTTAATTATAAAATAATTATTTATTTATTTGTATTAAAACTTTTGATTAAATTATTTTTTAAAAAAAATTTAATTATTTTCTCATTATTTATTTCATAGTTATTTTTAATTAAAACGAATTTGTTTGTACGAAAGAAAAAAAATTAATTTAATTGTCTATTTTTATAAATTCCAAAATTATTATTCCCAAACATTCCAATGGAAATTTTTTATCATATTTAAAATAAAATAAATTTAAATAATTCAATTAACAATAATAAATGATTTGCGAAAATTGTTTTCAAAATCAAAAAAATCAATGATAAATAAAAGAAAAATAAACAAATTTATTGAAATTTAATTACTTTTCAATTTTATTAATGATATAATTTTTTAATTAATAATTTATTCTTTACAAAAAAAGATTTTCTTAATTTTATTGTAATAAAATGTTTTTTTTAATTTTTCCAAATTCCAGACTTTTTTAAAAGGGTACAAAAAATCAATAATTTTTTTTTAAATTTTCAATTTGAAAAAAACAATTTTTTTCTCATTTCATGATTGAATAACAATAAAATTATAACTTCCCATTTATGTATTTTTACAAGTTGATAAAAGCCATTCCACTGGATTATTTCTGTCTTGAGAGACTTTCTACAAGACAATTAATATTTTTCCTTATTCAATAAAACTTTTTATCAGTGTCATTTTAAACAAAATTAAAAAATATTTTTTTTCATAAAACATTGAATTGAAAAAAAAATTTAGAAAAAATAAAATAGGATGAATTTATTTTTAATTTTAAAATAATTTAATTTTTATTTAATTATAATATTTATTTCAAGTATTATATAATATAATATTATTTTTTATATACTAAAGCAATAACTTATTCATTATTCATTATTAATGATCATTCGATATTCGATTATTTCAACAAATTATCCAATTATTATTCAAGTAATATTTTGTAATTAAATATGTATTTCAATTTTCAATGGAATTAAAAATTTCAACAAAATTTTATAATTCATTCAAAATTTAATTTAAATTTTAAATTTTTTAATAATTTTTAAAATAAATAATTTTAAAATAACAGTAATTTATAATTTACGTATTTGGTTTAAAAAGAAGTACCACTATAAAATAACAGACAATAAGTTCCGAAACTATACTACGTAAATTCATGTGCATTCAGATACGTTAAATAGATTTATTAAAAAATTTAAATTATAAATAATGAAAACTTATTTTTATTATAGATGAACTAATTTGATATTTTAAGAAAATCTAAATATTATTGTAAAATAATTTGAAGAAATCAAATAAAAAAGTTAAATAAAAAAATTTATTCACATTCAAAAATTTGTTCTCTCAGACATCTGCATTTAAATTCAAAAGAATTCGGATACTTAATAAAACTTAAATATCTTGATGGTAAATTAAAGCCCCAGTTTTGAATTTGTTGACTTTATTTCAAATTATAAGATTAGTAACAAAAATGAAATTATGGTTTCTTTTGATGTGGTTAGTCTTTTCACCAATGTTCCTCTGAAGGAAACGATTAATTTATGTTGCATTCTTTGTAAAGATAATGTTGGTGAACACCATCTTATCGATGAAGTTGCATTTCGTGAATTGTTGTGTTTTGCCACTTCTAATATTCATTTTCTTTTTAATAATGAGTTGTATAAACAGGTTGATGGCGTAGCAATGGGTTTTCCCTTAGCTCCAACGCTGGCTTCAATATTTTTGTCAAGTATTGAAGATAAGATCAATTTGTTTCCGGTTCAAAAACCTCTAGCTTATAAACGCTATGTTGATGACATTTTTCTTATTTTCAATAATCAAATTGACATAGATCCATTTTTAGGATAATTAAATTCTTTGCATCCAAATATTAAGTTTACAACAGAAACTGAGAATAATGGTAAATTATCTTTCCTAGACTTACTGATTGAAAGGAAAAGAGATGTTTATGAGACTGAGATTCACAGAAAGAAAACTGATACTGGGTTATATACAACGCCAAACAATTTTTGTGAATCTCGATACAAATATAATATGATTAGAGGACTAATTTTTCGATCTTGGTCATTATCATCAACTTATACAAAAAGTTGTGATAGCATTAATCAATTAACTAAATTATTGAATAAAAATGGTTACTCAAAATCAATTGCTGAGAAATTGACCAAAGAAACAATTGATAAATTAATTAATAAACCGATTAAAAATGACAAAGAAGACTCAACAAATTTAAAATACGTTTTAAGCACTCCATATTCAAAGGGATTTGGTCAATTTAAACGTTCAATTTTAAAATGCGTAAATAATGCCTTTAATTTAAAAATAATATCACAAACATAAAATCCAAAATGTATTTTGTAATAAATCTCCAATCCCATTTGGATTATGTTCGGATCTCGTATATAAAATTACATGTAATGGGTGTAATGCCACATACATTGGAGAGACGTCCCGTCATCTTTGTAAGAGAATCCAAGAACATGGTCGGAATGTAGGTGGGAGTAATATTGTAGAACACAGAAATGGTTGTAAGTCGAATGAAAACATAAACATACATGATTTTAAAATTCTGTGTTCTCGTTTTAAAAACTATTGGGAGAGGGTGGCCTGTGAAGCCCTTTATATCAGATCTTTAGATCCTAAGATTAATGTGCAAACGGGTCTCTCGAAAACCCTATTGAGCGTGTTTAGATGACATAATAATCCATTGATGACATAATCACTGCTTGCCTATATAAGCAGATTTAAAATTGATCTTTTTTCTTGAGACCTGACGATGACGGTTATACCGTCGAAATTAATTGTCTTGAAAAATAAATGTCTATTTAACAAATAGCGTATTTTTGTTTTTAAAAATAAGTTGTCATCATTTTTTAATTTTTTGATTAATAAAAATTATAATATAAATTATAATATTAAGTCTTATAGAGAATGCTTAGGCAATTATAAAAAAAAGAATTACTAAAAAATGTCCTAAAAATAAAATTGAATTGAAGAATAAAATTTTAAAAATATGGATTAGTTTTGTCATTGACTAATGTCAGGATTTAATCAATTCAATGAATAGAAGAATGAAAGATGCCATAAAAGCAAAGAACGATGCTACAAGATTTTAAATAGTTGCTGTCCGAATTCTATACTTTTTAATATAAAAGTATATACTTATTACTTATAATTATTATTAAAAGTATATATTATAAAAGATGATTATATTCTTTCTGATAAATATGATCAAAAAGACAATGATCTGCTGTATAAGTCGCGCCACCAGGTATTTAAGGGAATCAAAATATTCACTGAACTTTTTATTAATCATTCAATCTCTAAAAGGATTTACTACTTAAAATTTTCATTTACTATAAGACTTCCAATTTCCAAGTCTTGGTACATTTAAAATATTAAAAAACTTACCTATATACTCCAAATCTCATCCTAACTAAAAAGGATGAAATTGGTAAATGGAATACAACAGAGGATAACTAGTCCCATCTCCCATTCTCTAATGATTTAAACATGAAAGAATAATTTTCCTAGAAAATTAAAAGGAATTTACAGTATTTACAAATTGCTTTTCAAAAAACATAAAAAGAAAAGCAGAAGAAGACTCTTTAAAACAAAGCATGAATGAGCGAAAGACATGTTTAAATTTTATATGGCTAAAGTTATGTTACAAAAAGGACATATTCCCAATAAAAAAATTGCTTATGTCCGTACGTACGTAAGATCATCAATAGTAATTATATACTTCATAAGTATAATGTAAACATAATCTTACAAGGACGTGGATTCTTCATTTATGTGTGCCATTATGATTTTTTTATACACAATATATAAGCCTCCCCGACTGGACGGATAACTGAGTATCGTAGAGACTACAGTACCAGCATTGGCCTACAGGGTTGTGAGTCATAGACTCTGTATCGGTTAGAAACCATAAATTGACAATACAGAGCCTACTGACTTTCTCGCACGGCTTTAGATGCAAGAATGCGAGCTGTCAGTGCACAGGCACGCTTCGGTTTCCCAGTCATAAAGGACCACTCATGATCCATCGTACCATTTATCTGTAGAGTTTTGGCTGTGTGAATACATTTCATTCAAATTAGTTGTATTACTTAACCAAAAGTCAAGAACCACCCTTGGAATCACTCCTGAGTCCGTCACCGGGGTACCGTCGATGAGCACTGATATATCATGCATCGCGATCGGTTCCGAAGATTCTGTATATCCTCCATCTACTTCTACACAATATAAGATTATTATTGAATAAAATATTAATAAGATAAAAAATAATTATTAATGTAATTTATTAAAAACTGATAATAAATGTGATAAATACAGGAATATTTTAAATAAATATATTTTTGTAAAATTTAAGATAAATAAAGAAATACGTTGGTATTTTACCAATTAAATAATTAAGTATACAATAAATTAAGTAACTTAGGAGATTTTATTGCAAATTTACATAAAGACAATAAATGACAAAAAATAAGAAAAAATAAAATTCTTTTGAATAATTTTACGATCGAAACTCTTTGAAATTAAAATTATTTCATTGCATTATTAAAAAAATATTTTTAGTTTTAAAATGAAATAAAATAATAAATAACAAATAATAAATAATAAATAATAAATAATAAATAATAAATAATAAATAATAAATAATAAATAATAAATAATAAATAATAAATAATAAATAATAAATAATAAATAATAAATAATAAATAAT
>MQRK01228686.1:78089-96524 GCA_001938485.1 Girardia tigrina
ATAAATAATAAATAATAAATAATAAATAATAAATAATAAATAATAAATAATAAATAATAAATAATAAATAATAAATAATAAATAATAAATAATAAATAATAAATAATAAATAATAAATATTGTTTACTATAAAATAATTGTAATTAAGTTTTGAGAAAAATAAAAAAATTAAAAAAATATTATTAAAAATATCTTATATTAAAATTATTATTAGCGTTATTTCAGACCACTTTCACTTTAAGGGGTTCCTCGTAATCAGGTATTGTGGCCCTTATAAGGTTCTAGTGAACGAAATTTGGATGGTTTTCCTTGTGACCACAACCCTAAAACATTTTTTATGATTCTCTTCTCTCTCAATTATTGGGAACTAATTTCCATTCGATTATTATTAATCATATATAAAAGTATTTCTTAATATTAAATTAATATTATTTTAAAATATGAAAACAAAAATTTATAAATATTCTAAAATTTTCGAAAAATAAAGTTATCTTTAAAAATAATTTTAGTTTTTTTATTTTTAATTGTGGTATATCATATATGATTTTAATGTGATTTTATTATTATAATTATTATTATTATTATTATTATTATTATTATTATTATTATTATTATGACTATTACTAAGCTTGTTATTATTATTATAAAGCTCTAAGCAGCTGTTTTAAACAATTATAACTTCGAAAAATAATTGTCCACACCTCAAAAGAATTTATTAATAAAAATGGATAATAGTTAACGAGAGTCATTCTGGTTAATGATGATTTCCCATTGTTCACATTCCGTACAAAAGTTTTCCTAACAGAATGAAATAAAAAACAAAGAAGTTGTTTTTTTTTGGTTTTGCAAATTAATATTAAAACATTTCTATCAAATGAGACGAAATGTTTCTTTGTTTTTCAGTAAATTAGAATTGTTTATATATTATTATATTATATGCTATATAATATAATATAATATAATATTATTGTTTGCGATCCTACCATAATTGTTTTATGTAACAAAACTTGTTGTTTTTTAAATTTTATTCGAAGAATGATTATTATAAAACCTCAACATCGTAAATATTGAAAATTATTCTTTAACTTGGAGAAGTAAATAGAATAACATCAACATAAAGGAGGATTAACGACCAAATCACAAAAGGAAGAAGATTTGATATTCTTGTATAAATTTAAACAAAACAGATTTAGAGAAATTGTATTAATTAAATATTTACTTTATCTAAACAGTCTACACCCACAGAGCGACAATAAGAAATTGAGTAAAAACATGATTTATAAAATATTCTCTCATAATATAATATAATGTAAATGTATCAAAAGGTAAATATAACCGCGTGTTCTTTAAAATATTTTTTTGAAAATTTAGGTCAGTCTGTCTGTCCATAGGGGTAAGGAAATATTTTTCTTGAATAAGAACCAAAAGAATTAATGAAAATTTTTAATTCGTTATCTTTAATAAGGTTAAATAAACATTCCTTGAGACTTAAAACGACAGCTCATCAGACCTACAGATGATAATCAGAAAGATTATTAAGGGCTTTTAGTGAAAAAGAATCCTAGAGTACAGATTTTAATCTTAAAATATGGCTCTTTGAAAACTAAGCCGAAATCGGTGCTAAAGGAAAACAACATTAACGGTAAATTTTATTAGAAAAGCCGCAAGAATATGTAGTGGGAGTATAAAAATAATGGATTTCGTTTCTCGAATGAAGGAGTGTACCAATCCGCTATTTTTATATATTACAGGTACTGAGTAACTAACCAGGTTAATCCAACTATGTCTTTGCTGGATGAACCTGTTTAGAGCAAAAAAAGATAAATTCAACTAACAAATATAATAATCTTGGTTATAACAGTTAACTTCTTTAATCACAGAATATTTACTCACAATTAATAAACGATAGTTTAGAAGTTTGATCAAATATAGTTGATATTCAATGAAATGTTCTTCGGATGTTATCATCTCGTTGGCAATAAATAAAACGTTAAGTTTGCTCGTTGATCTATTGTATTTGATGGTAAAAAAAATCTTCGTATTTAGTCAGCCCGAAAAATTATCGTGAAAAGTATTAGTTAATAACTACTGTTGGGGTTAAATTTGGGTTCCTGTTGGTGAACTTTAAGTTTTTGATACATTTAAATTTTTGATATTTTCAAATTAAAAATCATATTTATATTTTAGATAAATTAAAAATAATGTTCGACTAAGTAAAACGAAATAATCTTTTAAATAAAAAATTTAAGTTTATAGATAATATTTTTTTACTAATTAAAATAAATAAGATTTTATAAAATATATATTTTATAGGTAACATTTCTACCAATTAAATTGAAATATTTTTTGTAAAAATTATAGTTCACAGATAGTATATTACTAATTAAAATGAAATAAGTTTTGTGAAAAATTTTAGAGTAATGATAATATTTTAATTAAATTGGGACAATTTTTATAAAAATTAAGTTTTAAAAATTCACAAATAAAATATCATCTTCGAAGTTAAAGAATATTGTAAAGAAGATTTTGATATATTTTGTAACACTATTTAAAATAAAATTAGAATGTTTATTGTACCAGGAAAGTTTTATTAAAAAAATAATTTATAATGAAATGATTTAAAATTAAAGAAAATTATAAAAAAATAAAAGTTTTAGCAAATAATTTTGAATTTTTTTGCGTTTTCCAAATTGGTTCATAAAATTATTTAAAATTATTAATCTTGTAAGAATGTCTAGGAATGAAAGCTTAACTATGGATTGTCCCAAGGATGAACCAACTTGTGTGTCTAATAAAATTTATAATCAATGTGTGAGTTCACAAAACATGTTCGTCTCTTTTTTCAATATGAAACCCATTTTGGTAGTGAAAGACTTACCAAAAGCATTTTTGAAGAAAATTAGGCTTTATTCTATCAAGGATTGTTTCCCGCCCTGTTTCAAATCTGCAGCATTTTGCTAGATTTTCCTTGGAAATTGGGATGGTGATTTAAGATAACAATTCTGAACTACTGATTTTGTTCCTGCACTATTGTTGATTGGGGCGTATGTCCACGAGGTTATTGTATATGGAAAAATTAATTCCTAGACATTTTCAGCGAAATCCGTTCATATTATGCCACTTTAATCCCAAAAATGTTTTAACATCAACAATTTTCGATGATATGTTCTAGATTTCATCTTTATGGAATTCATTTCTCTATAGGTTTTCTATGCATTGACTCACAGTTTGTTCTCAGTATCATACAGAGAAAATGGGTTTTATCAGCATTATGATATTTTGGACGAATTGGCCAACATTTTCATCAATTTTTTTAGCAGCATTCGAAATTCAACCGGACGTAATATAACTACAACTTACTTCAGCATAAAAAAATGATGTTTAAAAAAAATGTTTCTTAGCCACATTTAAAACAGCTTTGAGCGACAGCTTGTTGAGGCCATTTGAATAAAACTTTGTACTTGAGAATCTATAAATTCCAGGAAGGTCATGAATTATGAATCTTGAATTTTATGAATTTTAATTTAATTTTGAATTTTTATTTTATTAATTGTTAATGCAGTTTTTGATTTTTAGTAATTTGTTAATTTAGTTCTTAAATTTTAAATAATTTTTTAAATGTTGCGAAGTTGGCGTATAGAACAGAAATGAATTCTCCATTGGAGGAATTTCAACCTCCCTCATCGTCATTACATTACAGAGACCCAAACTGCTATCTAGAAATGATAATCATCGTTGCTGGAGAAGTTCAGAAGGAACTCCCTCGTGAGCTAGAGCATTTTGTTGCTTACATAGCGCAAGTTGATAGCTGCATCAATCTACAAATGGTGGATTATATGTAAGTCTCTACGAGAATAGTAACGAAAGAGCGTGAAGTAAAAAAAGTATTCAAAGCTTTCAACGAACCTCAACATATTGGAGCCCTTGGACTGCAGTAAGCCACTTAGCATGCCCTTAAGACCAGGGTCGCACTAACTTCCAAGCTGATTAGTGTTACAAGAAATGACAAAAGCGCTAATACAGAGGCAACAAGGGAGTTTGGAAGCTTACGAAGACGTTTTGGTGTGCTGTTCACAAAAGTAACTCAGTTTTTAAAAGCTTTGAAGTAGGCGTTTCGGAGCTGTATATCTAGGTTAAAAGTGTCAAGCCTCTAGCTAACTTCTTCAGGACGTCTAAAAAGACAACGGAACTCCTGCATCAATTTCAACCAACGGTGAATTATTTCCCTGTTCATTATGAAGTTCGATTTGCTGAGCACAAATCATTATAAACCTTTTAACGGTCATTCTTCATACTTTTTAAGACAACAAGGAAGTTTTTAAGTTTTTAGAAGGGAAAGGCGAATTGAAAAAAAGTGAGAGCAACAGCACGGGGATATTTGAATCTCATCAAGTTTGGGTTAACGGTCTCATAGTTGATATTTTGAAAATATTTCGTGATTTGCAAAAGCAGTTACTTCGACCTGATTCTACCAAAGATAATAAGCACTAGAGATTCGGCACTATAGTCCCAGGAAACAGAGACTCATTTTAGGAGCTGTAAACATGAATATGTCAATTACAAGAAATCGGGATGCGGTGCACCTTGAAATTGTATAATCAGCACAGAATTATCTTGGAGAGCGGTTTGATGTGGAAAAAGAAGTAATCCAAGACATATTAACTCTTTTGCAAACAGCAGAACTCAAAACATTTATTAATGCAGGAGTCAAAATAAGATGATATTTGTTTTCAGAAGAAATCCAGGGATTTGCCAATGACTGTGCTGAGCAATGGCCAATAAATGCTTTACCTCCATTAAAGTTGAAATACTTAATACAGCGCTACAGCGGCGTACTTTTGAAAGTAATATTGTCTTCAATAACACTCACTCCTCACTGCATGCTTCTTGATAGGCTTGATACTTTATACAACTTGAACGTTTCAGCCTATCGCACGAGCACCTCAGCTGAGACAGGTAACTCTTGCATGATAATCCCAACGAATTGAAAGGGACCTGCAAGTTTGATCCTCTCAGTGCTGTGCTAGAAATCTTGTGGGTGAAAGAAAGGCGAGAAAGAAACCAAACCTTGATATTTATTCAGAAAGTGATTTTGTTACCAATTCTTTTTTTAAAAGTAACATGTGTTGAAGTGTTATGTAATATAACTCGTGTTCGACTGTTTGTAAAATGTTATGGGTCGGGTGACTTGGGTATTTTCTTCATTTAAATCTGAGAAAACTTGATAAACAAAACTTTTGGGAATAGAAAAATCCATTATAAAAAAACAAGAAAAAATAACTATTTTCGTCTGAGATTAAAAGTTACCGAATTGCGGTACATGACCATTTCATATTGTTTGTGCCCCCTCCCCAATGAAAATTTCTTAAAAAAGGCCTTGATTTGAGCCAAGTGATTCAATCGTGTTTGCTTTGTGACAGCAAACGTTAGTGATAAATCATGAACACTTTGTGAAGGATCCGACTCCACAATTACCTTTAGTTGGTCATTGTCTGTTTACATTCCAGGGATCCATTATTGAGGTTAAAATAGTACATATCACGAATTTCCTGAATCGATTTGAGACTGTCTGTTATTTAACAGTATTTTGTTCAAATACACTACTGATGTTTCACATGGTTTCTAAAGCTGAAGTTCCACGTAAGAACTCGTACTTCATAATAATTCGAATTTCTGCCTTTTCGATTTTTTAAAATACTGATTATTAAAACAAGTTATGAATAATTTTAATTAATGTTTATTGCTGTGTTCAGAAGCGAATATTTGTAACAATCAAACAAAAAACAACTGAGCGGCCAAATGTTAAGTCATTGTCAAATGATAACTATTTGAATTAATTGTAACTATGTCTACAATTTTTTTACTTGACAACCGAATATTATATATTTCCGTTAAAACACAAAACCACGAAATTATTCCCTAATCTTGAAGGCCAAAAGCGACTCGGTGTTCTGTTGTCGCTCACGTTTTCCGTGTTGACAAATCGATAAAACTTGGTTTAAACAAAGAAATTCTTTAAAATTAATTATACCAATTGCACGGATTGTAAAAGATGACTTTTTAAAATTGAATTTCGAGCGGTAAAATGATTTTCAACATAAAAACAAAACGCACTGCAGCAGAGTTAATCAGTGCGAGTGAATCGGTTTTATCGATTTTAACAAACAATTTGACGGATTTAAACAAATCTCTCATACATAAATTTCGTGAAATATTAAAGTTTGTTTTATTAGAATTATTGCAAGATTTATCTATTGATAAAAAAGACAAATATAGATTAAAACAAAATTAAAATTATTTAAAGAAAAATAATATAAATAAATAATAATATTAATAAATAAATAAGAAAAAAGTTAGTTGTAAAAAAATGTTTAAACGCGAAAACTTCTGAGACTTAAGAAAAAAAAGAGGAATAAAAATTTTTTTGGAACTTTTTCCTTTTAACCATCGGCAATGTCGTCTCCCAACTCCAAACAGTTGGATATCTTTTCTTTGCCTCCGGCTTAATTAGGTCCACCATTTACGGAAGACTAATTAATTAAGAATTAATTAAAATCACCGTTTTCATTAAAACAATTATTTAAAATTCACCTAATTTCGGTCAACACAGAGTGATTTTTGAAAAATAATACATTTTTAAAACAAATTTGTTTCAATATATAAATAAAAATTGTAATAAAATAATATTATTTTTTAAAAAATTTTATTGAAAAAAATCAATTTAACTCTTCGTAACATGATGTGACACTTTTGTAACAAACCGTTGTAACTCATACGGGATCTCTAACTATTAACATATCACATTTTATATAAAATTGTATATAAAATTTTATATTGTTGTATAGATCGGTGTGTAACAGATATGCAACAGTGATTTAAAATGTGATATGTTAATAGCTCGAGATCATGTAAGAGTTACAACGGTTTGTTACAGAAGTGTCGCACCATGTTACGAAGGGTTAAAATATATGAGAAAGAAAAGATTTTTAAATGATTTTTCCGATCCAGCTAGATGAATTGCTTTTCGGAATTTGTAATCGTCGTTTTATAATTACTGATTAACCTAGAATTAGTATGGACAAGAGGAAGTCGACTGACTAATTAAAACAAAAAATTGCGGAAGGGAGTTTTCAGTCAAATTGATTTGTTCCAGAACGAAATTTTAATAAACCTTTGGTAAGAAGTACTAAAGATTGAGAATTCAAGCATCATTGGAAAATATCAATCACATCAAAACAATAGGACTATATTCGAAGTTACTATATTAAATGGTTATTCAAGTATTCATTTTAAAATCCCCATGGATTAAAAATCGTGTTAATTGAATTTCATCATTTGTATCTGATAAATAAATCAAAATAAAATAAATCAATCAAGACATTGAATTTCAATATCCCATTTGCCATATTACTTATTATGCCCAACCTTTATTTTTAGTTTTTCCTGAATAGCTATGCAAAGCCAACAACGAAAGACTGTCACTCAAGAAATCAACAATTTAACCATTTCTATGGTAACAAATGTCGAGTATAAAATAAAGAAATTGCAGTCTCTGGAGATTGACGGTAAAACCTTGAGCAAACTAATCAGGAAGATTGAAAAAAGGTTAATGCTTTGCTAGTGCACTTTTGCCAGTGCTAGCGAGAAACGATCTAAAACATTCTGTCGGAGAAATAAAGTGCTTAGAATCAACTCAAGTAGCAATACGGTAATTCAAAAATAAATCCGAGATGAATTTGAACAAGAAAGTAATATGAGAATTTCACAGCCAACCATTTCAAGAAAAATTTTAAAAATAAAATTCACTTGGAAAAGGCTTTCTTTGAATCCTTAAGAGCGTAATACACCAGTAGGATTGGATCAGAGAGCTTTGTTTGCTAACGAAATATCTCGTGTTCCAAATAGAAATCTGATATTCCTTTATGAAACTAATTTCAATCAACATACGAGAAGTTACGAGTATTCACTCGAAAGTCTATATTACCGTTCCTGGGAATAAAAATATTATCAAAAGCTTACTATATGCAATAGGTTAACCTGGCATGATCGGATATAATTACAGATCTGGATCTTTCAATTCAGATTACTTTATTGACTTTATTTTTAACGTCCTTGTGCCATTTTTTGAGCAAAATCCCAACTAGATACTTGTTAGGTTCATGATAATTCGCAGTTGAAGAGTCAGAATTGGAAAATTTTATGAACTTTAATTTAATACAACAAAATAACATATTTTTAAACAAGTTTTTTTGAATAAATTTCCGAGGAACACTTCATTTTTTTTCTGGCACAAATCATAATGAATTTTAAATCAAGATAAATAATTTAATATTTTATTTAATTTGAATTTTACAAATATTTTACTTCAAGCATTATTAATGTGGTTATTTTAAATTATTTATTTCAAATTAAAAACCTATTTTTAGTACAAGCATTATTAAAGTCTTACATTTTAAAATTTGTAATCAAACAATTTAATTACATATATTTCATTTCAAACTTATTAAGTTTATTTTGATTTCCAAAAGTCTTTGTTATCATATTTAATTTACCATTTTTTCATTTAAATTATTTTATAATAAATCTCAATTTTTTTAAATTTAAAAATGTTTATTATTTTATTCTAATCGTAAAATTCTTATATTTACATTAATGATATATTTTTTTATGTTTTTGAAATTTCTTTTTTTAGATTTAATTCCAAAATCTATAAGAGTTTCCAAAAATCCTCACAATACTTATGATGGATCACGCTAAGATCCATAAATCTGTTCGGGTTATAAGATTGTTACTATCAAAAAACTTTGCCCATAAATTCCTTGTTCCTTATTCTTCACAAATTAATCCAATTGAGAATTTTTTTCTCAATGTTAAACACTCGTTTTAAATCTGCGAGAATACAAATGCCAGAATCCTCAACCGAGGAATGTTTAGATGCGGTATTGGCCGAAAATAGTCATTTTGAGAGCAATGCAAAGGGTTCTTCGAGAAAGCCAAGCTTTTCTTTTTAATGGTTAATAAATCCTAGATGATAGTATTTAATCAATGGAGATATAAAAATGAATAACCCTATACACAATAAAAACTTCAATGAAAAATATAATTATCATCATTTGAAGTGGTCACATATTCTTCAAGTTATAAAAATGACGACGAAACGTTTAATTTCTTTTCAAATTTACTCCAAAAGGATCAAATACACTTTTTTCTTAAATGTCGGCAAAATCATAAGAAAAACATTGAATTATTATTTGTTTTAATGAAATGAAGAGTTTTATTTATTTATATTTATATTTTCATAAAATGATGTTATCTATTTGTCTTTTTCTCTAATCATAATCAATGTCAATTTCACAGTCAAATCCAAAAATCATCAATGATGTCACAAATCCAAATATCACATTATTCATATCGTATTATTATTCTTATTTTTTTTCTATTACATCCTCTGACAAATAAAGTAAACAAGACAAAAACAATTTTTTTTCATACCGACAAACACCAAAACACGAAAGAACACAAATTCTCATACTCAAAATTGTCAACCGAACAAAAGACGAACAAGACACAAAAACCAAAAAAAGTAGAAACAAATAAAGTTGAAAAAAATACGGGGAAAAAAAAGAAATCTGTGTAAAAACCAAAGAGGCTTAGGTCGGCTAAGCAATTAATTCTGGAGCCAACTTCAAAGCGGCTCTATCTCCCAAAAGAAATCGACATCCTAATTGATTCTCAAGGCCAGATTGATTTATAAATTGCCATCAATAGCAAATAATATTTCGTGTTTTTAATCATTTTTCTACTAGAAGCAAATAGATTTTTTAATGTGATATTACCTGTACAGAAAAAAAACCCTCTCAATTCTGTGTCGTGCAGTAGATCGATTTAATAACAACCCGGGCGAATAATCCTTTGTACGCTGAATCTACAATTGTTTGATGAGGCAAAAAAATCAATTTGACCGCCTTTTTCTCTTTTTCTATTCTACAGCTTCCTTCCTTTTTTCAAGAATTCAGTCAGCACAGTAGATAATATCTAGAAAGAGATGACGATGACAATAGTCTATCTAATTAAGAATTAATGAGTCGCGATAATCTACTATAGCGAAGCAAGTGTTTTAAGAAGATTAGTCAGTGGCTCAACTTCGTAGCGGAATGAAATCTATCCCTTGAAAAACAAGAAAATTAATTTTTTTTCAAAATCGAGACCCGGTTCAACAGCGAAAACAGAGAGTTAGAGTAGCGGATTTGGGGAATTGTCAAAGGGCTGGAAAGAAAACGGGAGGAGGTAAATTGATTTTGTGATTTCGTTCGGGTTAAGATCCCGATCAGAGTTTGAGATTTATCGGCACAATTATTAAAAGAAGGATTATGCAATTTGTATTTAATTAGTTTTTTTTTATTAACCCGAGTACAGGTGTAATGGGAAAAATGATGGAAAATATAATCAGATTCTCGTAATCAACTGGGCAGTTTTTTTTTATTCAATTTGATAAAATGTGTAATGCGGAATTATTTATTTATTTTTTTTAATAATGACTGAAAGAAAGAGAAAAAAAGAAAACGATTGAAAGAAAAAAAAACTCAGAAAAATAAATATGTTGATGAAATTTAATATAACTGCGATTTTATTTTTTTTGTAATTATTTTTTTCTGATTAATTAAAAATTAATTTATTTTTGAAATCAAAGAAATTATTTTTTTAAATTAATATAAATTATTAATAATAAATTATTTTGAGGGAAAAAAATAAAATCGAAAAATAAATATGAATATGATTTTCAAAAGATAAGTTTTTTATAAATTGAAATTTTAAATATTAATTTTTTTGGAATTTTATATATTTTTTTAATATTTTTTTTGTAATATTTTTAGACCTTCTTGTCATAAAAACTCTGACTTTTATTCGCAAAAAACTTTTCAAAGTAATTTTCAAGAGTTGTCAAGAGACTTGAAAATATTTCCATGGAAAAAAGACAGGTCTACTTAATGAGGACTGTGAGGAATATTTTACATTGTATGGATCGTGTATGTTGATTTAAGTATGTTGAATTTAGAATGGTGATTCTCCCACCCAGATGGAAATTGGTATTTTTATATCTATTTTTAATAATGATTATTCGAATAATTTCCTAAATCTTTTTTAAAATATTTAATTTCAAAAAAGTTATTTATAAAAAAATTAATAATTTTAACTATTTCTTTATAAAAAACTATTTTAAGGATTAGAGTTTAGGCTATATAAAAAGTTAGAGCTTAAATAGTGAGGGTTAGATGCTTATATATAAATTTAAATTTGTAAAACTTAAAAGAAATTAAATATCCCAGTGCTGAGTTTCCCCGGACCCGAGTCTTCATATTTATTGAATATATTGTTTTGGATGAGAAACAAGAATAAATAATTCTCTGTAATATAGTCGTGGGACTACTTAAAATTATACAATTATCATACTTTAAAAAAATTTTAAAAAATGAATTCCAATTAATAAATCTAAAAATATTTATAAATTTTCTTTATAAAAAATTTTCAACCAAAAAGAACTTGTAAATAAATTCCATTTTAAATTTAATCAAATAATTAATACAAAAAAAACAAGTAAAAAAACGTAAATTTTACAAATTTCTGAATTTTCTCAAAATTATTTTTTTTCATACAACAAAAAATTATTCGACAATTTTTTTTCCATTTCTTTTATATTGTTTTTTCTTTATAATTCAATGAAGGGGCGATTGGAAAACACAAAATCAGTTTTTTTTGTCAAAATAACAAATTAATGAAAATTAAAAACCCGAACTTTATAGACTAAATTTATTTAATAACTTTTATAAACTGGAGTATGTCTTCTAATCCTTGGTCAGTCTATTCCTCTTCTTTGCGTAGGAGCTCGAATTTCGATGTTACCACATTAACTGCAGTCAAAAGCAGGACATTATTTAGAATATGAACTAAAATAAAATAATTATTCATAACTAGAAACGTAATGAGCAACTTCCCAATTTGTCTTCAGGATGTGAGGTCCAGTCAGTCGGACACCGTCTTTGTCGATCACTGCCATTTGGTACTTGAGACTGGCGCGACAGTCTTGATAATACAGCACTTTCAACGCATCGATTATTTCGATTTTCGCGTCCTCCTCACACAAATTCTCACACTGATTAGCAACATCTCGTAGTTTTGGTATTGCCAAGAATTTACCATAGCCAGTAGCGCAAATCTTGTCTTCAAAAGACTCTCCTTTCATATCAGTGACAATGTAAGAATTTCATAAGGGATCCATTTTCGTTCGCCGATCATAAAGAACGCGAGTGATAAAACTGTGTAAACCATTCGAAGTCATTTCGAACCCGTCGCCTTCTAAACGATCATTGTGTACTTTCTCTTTAATAATACCGTGAAGATATTGAAAATCTGCGATATCCCCAGTAAAACCGAGAACGGTCGTATTGTTGATTTTCTGAATTCTTTCAATGTCACTAAATACTTTTCAGCGGTGTACTCACCATGAACGAATTTATTGACATTGAAACTGTTATGTGCAATTACAGAACATAAGTGAATACTAGTAATCTTATAGTTGATCCTTTCGAAGCTTTCACAAGTTTTTACGCACAAGTTAACTCGATATATATTGTCAACCAAATGAATTGATTTAGTTGACGCTTTTACCGTCAGTTTTGTAGCTTTTACTCGTAAATAAATTCTATTTAAAATTTAATCAAATAATTAACAGAAAAATAAATAAGAAAAAATATAAATTTTACAAATTGTGGAAATTTCTAAAAAAATAATATTTTTTTTCTCATTGAAAAAAAATAATTCGACAATTTTTCTTCATTTTTTTTATTTTTTTTCTTGAAAACCATACTAAATATTATAATTAAAAACTTTTATTAAAATTTTTCAAATATGAGAAAAGCACATTTTTTATCAAAATTAATAATCAATTAAAATAGTTATTTTTTTAAAAACAATATCGAAAACATTTAAAATTATTTTTAAAAAATTCAAATAAATAAATATCAAAATCTTTAAGAATTTTTTTTCAAACCACACATAAAAACTCGTAAATAAATTCCATTAAAAAATTAATCAAATAATTAGCATAAAATAAATAAGCAAAAAAACATAAATTTTTCGAAATTTCTCAAATAAAATGATAATAAAAAAATTATTTTCCTCTTTCTTTTATTTTTTTACTCTTCTTGAAAATCACACTAGAACCGACAATTCGGTTAAAATATCATTGTTAAATAATTAAATAATTTTTTTTCTCAAAAGAATCATCACTTTCCTTAATTAAAGTGACCGTTAATAGTTTCCAAAAAAATCTTCCTTGGTCATTTCCTTCCATTAGCAGTATCAAAGCAATTATCGTGTTCAGTTTTCCGTTTGGTATTGTTCAAATCCACGCTGGGATATTTGATGGCCACAATAGCCGGCAACAAAAGATGATGATTTATTTAATGTTCTTCCGGCTACATACCGATATGGGATATTATTTGTTGTTTATCAATGGTCGGCTGTGAGAAAACATGACATCAATCATGCGTGAAAGACTGGAAACAATTATTCATTGTTAACTAATAATTAAAGGTTTGAGATTAATAATAACTAAGTTTTTTTTATAATGTCTAATCGATTCTGAGTTTGGAGATTTTATAATTGCAAAAGAAAAATGGGAAAAAAATTAGTAAGAATTTCGACGAAATCTCTCGACTGGCATGTTTCCAAGTCGAGAGAGTTTTGAATCGGTTTTATGATTTTGACACTAGAACTACCTATTTCTACCAAACAAACTTGTTAGTTTAGTGGGTGTATTCTGATGAAATTTCAGAAGACATTTTTGAAACTTTTAACAATATAACATAATATTTAAATCAGTTTTGTTTAATTAAATTTCTGAGGAACACTTTTTTCGTTTTTCTTGTATAAACCAATAATACCAAAATAAATTGTATCTATAAATATATTTTAATCAACTTATATCCTGTCGGTAATGATTATGTAATCAATACGTCATCAATAAATCATTTCAAAACCCTCAATAAAGTTGTCGAGAGTGCAAAAATGAATGATTTATTGATGACATATTTTAATTAAATGTCAATTTTATCATTTTTTGAAATCTTTAATATTGTATTTTTTTTAAACTATAATACGTTATTGAAACCTTTTTTAAAAATTTTTTATATCTTTTTAAATCACTTCGTACTTATTTTTGTATTTTAAAAAATTTATATTAATTTGTAAAAAGTTGTTTAATTAGATTTTAATTCTAAAACTTAGAAGAGTTTCCCGAAATTCGCTCTAAACATTTATTATAAAAATGGAATTTTAGAATCAAAATAATTCAGGATGTTATTAAATACATAAAATTAGAAAAAATCATAAAATTTAAATAGGAATCTTGCGAAAAATTGATACCAGCGGCCATTTTGACCGGTTGGTGGTTCTATTTTTAAGGAGAAAAAGATGACAATTAGACGTAATCAAACCCGAGAAAGGGCGTGTCAATGTTTTGCTTTTTGATAATGATGTCAACTAAAATATCTTGTTTGTTTGTTTTAATGCGTCCATAAAGACTTTGATTAAACAAATTTTCTTTGATAAATGACGCTCAGCGTCAATTATCAGTCATTTTGCTTATGGTATTAGACAATAAAACCTTGTAAAAATCAGTTGGTTTCAGTTCAACAAAACGTATGATTAAATTAATACGTTTACGTTTTAACGTTTTTCTTTAATCAATAGCATTTGAAATGGTCCGATGGTTATTGAAGATTTTTCTCACAGAGATTACTTATTTTTTATAACAAAAGTTTTGTTTTTTATTTATCTTTTATTTACGTTTTAGTCAAATGAAGAAAACTAAGTTTTAAATTAAAATAATTTGTTGATTTGTTTTTAATTTTTATTAAAAATGGAATGAAGATGTTAAATGTTAACGTGTCACAATGTTGTAACATGTGAACGTTTATGGGTGGAAGGGCGCATCCACGTCGTTTGACTTAACATTTTCATGATTTTAAAATGAGAAAAATTATTTTAAATAAACATTTTTTGCTATACAATTTATTTTTCAAATTAGACATTTTTCTATAAATTATAAATTTAATAAATTTGTTTAAATATTAAATAAAAATCTATATTATTGTAAATCCATGAAAGATCAACCAACAGAACAAACTCAAAATAGCCGCGCAAATAAATACAGTAGCGTGTCTAAAGAGAAAAGGTCTTTAGTCCTATCAGGCTAGTTGAAGGTCTTAGGCATTCGATTAAAGAAGCATCATCAATTTTGGAGATAAATGCAAGCACTGCTCGAAATATCGTAAGGGAGAAACGAACCAAAAATCGAGTATTAAAGAAAAATGCTGGAGGTGTACGTAGAGTTGCTATGAATCCTGAGATTTTATTGAAAATCGAAGAATTATTATCTGAAAATAATTTAACGACTTTAAAAGAGCTACAATTAAAAATTACTCAATCATTTAATACAAAAATTTCTTTATCTACAATCAACAAAGGAATTAGTGATATTGGGATTACAAGGAAGGTAGGATACAAAGAACTTTATAGGGTAAATGCTGCCAGAAGCATTGCTCTTAGAAGAGAATGCGCTTTGTGGTTTAATAACTACTTTGAATCTAACTTTTCAAAGATGTATTGTATTGACTCATCTTCTTTTAATCTTCATATGCTACGTTAATATGGGAGATCCAAAAAAGGATCCAGAGTTATTGTTTTATACAAGCTTCTAGTCCCATAAATAAAGTTATAAGGATAAGAAAAGATAAGAGTTAATATAGAACACAAAATAAGAGTTTATCAAAATACATAATTATATTACTCTTAATAACACTAGTCTTTTCAAAGTTAAAAATTTTCCTATACGAAGTTATCTTACAAGTGAACCTAATCCATGTCCATTGACATTTCCCCTTGGTTGTTGAGTTTTAAACAGAAGAAGCGCAAAAATTATTGCTACAAAAAAAGAAGACGAATTCGAAAGAGATCTCCTCTAAAGAAGTAATAACTGAATCCAATAATCTTCTTGATCCATTCATTTTCTTCATTTTACAACTGCGAAGAGAATGTTTGTTTTCTACAAATTGTTTATATTTAATTAGATTTATAAAATAAATATTATGAGTGATTAATGAGAATGGTTTACAAATAGTAATTATAATAATCAAAATCTGCTCCGTAAAGGCTGTATGAAGTACCGAAATACTGTCAGACAGAAAAAATATAATTATTTTATAATATAATAATCGTACAACATAATACTTCAGTAAATTGATTGTTTTTTTGTCTGCTCAAATTTTCAATTGATTACCGCAACTTATTTCATGAATGTGAGGAATATTTGAATGTTTGATGTTTTGTGTTTGAATGTGTATGTTGATTTGGAATTGTGTCTCTCCTACCCAGATGGATGATTAATATTTTAATTATTATTATCTGAAAATATGTAATGTTTAAATTTATTTCTATTTCAAATTAATTGTAAAATTTTAAATAACTTTATTAAATTTTATTTACAAATTTTAAGTAAATAAATTGAATTAAAAATCTTAATAATAATAATTAATAATCATTTTTATTTTTAACAAATAAAATTTTGAATAAATATTTTAACAATTTATTTAATTCTCCATTTGCTTAAATAATAAGATTAAAGTCATTAATCAATCAATTAGAATGCAATCGTACGAAAGCATTGACAAAGATTGTCTTGAGGACAATCAAATTTGTTATGTTAATAAAAATATTAAAAGTCAAATTGGTGATCTTAATAATGAAGTGATATTAAAAATAACAATAATAATAGTAATTATTATTATTATTGTTGCTTAACAAAGATAACCGACAATTAATTTTCAAATATTCAAAAATTTATGAATTCGCCAAATCCTAACAACATCATTACTATTCCAAGAAGCACCCTCCCGAGATTAAGTTGTCGCCGGTAATAACTGATAATATAATGATTGTGGTTTTCTGTTTACCAAAGAAAATGTTTCCTTTGGATTTAAAATAATCTGAAAAACAATTTCCGTCGGAGTTTCATGGAGATTAATTTGTCGATAACTGTTAAAATGAAATATTGTGCGATTTGGGAGAGAATTAGCTCTAATCTTAGACGTCAATTAAAGAGTTAGATTAGTTTCCAAATATATTGGAAATATCGTTTTAAGGAATGATTAATCTAAACAATAATTGAAAACCCTAAAATTAAATATTAAGAAAAACTATATAAAGTTAATTTAAAATCTGATCCGTTCAGATAAAACATATTTTATCGTAGGCAAAACGTACATAAATCGAAAAGTCATTTTGGTTTATGGAAGCTTTTCTTTGGAATCCTATAGTTTCTAGGCACTAAGATGACTGAAAAGATTAGAAGACAAACTTTATTCATATTTTATTCTTCAAGGGGATATGAAGATCAAAAGCACAATCAAATAAACCATAATCAAAAATTTGATCATTTATGGGGAGGATTCTGATAAGCATCTGAGAGATCCAGTAGAGGTATCCTTTATACAGCCTGACGGTTTAATACTAATTTTAGTATATATTTAATAAAATTTAAGTATATTAATGACCATATTAGTTATTTCAATAATTCTTCTATTAATAATTTCGTTATCTTATAAAGAAGTTTAACATTTTATACAAAACATTGTTTCAAAATTCGATTAATTTTTTTGAAAAAACGTTTTGTACCAGGGAGGGAAAAATCAGAATGTTGTAAGTTTGTTGTTTGTATGCTGTTTAGATTGGTGACTCTCCTACTCAGATGGGATTGATATGTTATTGATTAATTATTTAAATCTGACAAATTAATTTAAGGAAATTAATGTTTAAATACTAATTAATTAAAAGTTTTATAATTATAAATTTTAATAATATTTTTAGTTAACTAATTTATTGAATTTAACTTATTGAATTTAATATATTTTAAAAACTAATGTTTATTTTAAAAATTACTTAATGCATTTTTATCCAATAAAATTTTGAGAAATTAAAAGTTAATATAATTCTAATTTCATTAATTAATTTAAAGATTCAAATATAGCTACAAACACATATTAACCAAGAATGACGCTTCCCGCAGAAATTGATACTGAAAATGTTCGTGTTGTTAATAAATGTTTACACTCAAATTGAGATGTTACTAATAGAACCTTTCGAAAATATTTGTAGGATTTTATTCATCTAGTTATACAACTTTTTTGGACAAATAGTTGAAGAATCTGAAATAAGAAAAGGTTACAAATAAGTTATATCTGTCGTTTGTTGGGATCTATACAGGGTGCGGCAGCTATTTGAGAACAAAATGACATAAAGTTCAAAAAATGAATATACAACAGAAAAATAACTTTTATTACAATTTAAAATTTTACATATATTAACACGTACATAAAG
>MQRK01228686.1:105063-117208 GCA_001938485.1 Girardia tigrina
TTGTTTCTCGTTGGCAAAAATGTATTGATGCCAACGGTTCATACTTTGATTAATAAACTTTTGTTTCTGTGAATTTGCACGTCTTTGAAGTTTGTGTCCAAAAACCGCCATTATTTTTCGACCAACCTAATACTATAATCGTTCCATAATTTGACACTAATAAAAATTTGACTTCTATTAAACCATTTTTCGTGTGAATGGTTTCTGGTATTTCTTTAACGATTCAATTTAAATTCTACTCCTTGTAGGCTAAATTTATCGAAAATTTTTACAGCAATTTTTTTAAAGTTTGAATTGGTTAATTTCTTTAAAAAAGCCAATATACACTATGAGGGGTTAATTTAAATTTTCATCTCACCAGAATTATTTATTATATTTTTAAAAGGTAAAATATTTTAATGTTAATATGCTTATTCAATATTTTAAAATTAAAAATGATATAATAAAACAACTATAAAAATCAAATATGTATTTAAAAATAAAATATGTTTTTAATGTGTTTTTTAAATATTTTAAAAAGAATTAAAAATGATATAATAAAAGAAAATCATAAAAAAATAAATATCTATCTAAAAAATAAAAAATATCTTTTTAATGTATCTATTAAATATCTTAAAATTAAAAATGATAAGAAAACCATTAAATATTAAATATTTATTTATAAATAAAAATATTTTTATTGTCATAACAATTTATATATTTTAATAGAAGTATTAAGCAATTTAAATAAATTTTTAGTTTTAATGTGAAATGTATTTAATAACTTTGCAAGATTTTAAAAATTGAATCGAAAAGAATTTAATAGATTAATTTGTGGCGAGATAATTAAATTAACAGAAAAATTTGTTTTATATATGTGAATTGTTGTTATATAAATAAAGTTTGGTGTTAAAAAAATGAATTCTGATATTGATGTTGCAAGCACCTCTCATATACACGAAACAATCTTTACTTCTTTTTAATAAAAATATGTTTCTATGTAACTATTTCAATAAACAAAACATACAAAAATTTTCCAAAAATCAAATTAATAAGAAATTACTGAAAGAATTAAAAAAAACAACTAAAACATCCACAATTGGCAATAAGAACTAATCAAAACACAAAATTTTCATTTTAAAATATTATGTATAATGCCAAAGATATTTTTAGAGAGAAATCTTTACAAAAAATTAACATTTACAACACTAAAAATACACTAATAATAATGAGACACGAAAGAAAAATTAATGAGATGAGCACAGGGATATGGCAGCGCCACCATGGATTTTTGAAAAGTTTTTTCTTGCTATTGATAGGGAAAGAGTGAACGTAAACCTTTTAAGGAAGGTCTTCCAAATCATATTTCTTTAAACTTAGCAAATATTCTTTTTAATTTCTTTTTCGTCTTGAGTAATAATGTTTTATAATAAAATGAATTTTTATAACATTATTTTCATAAATATTATAAAATATTAAATATTTTTTTAATATTCTTTATTTTTCTAAAGAGAAAATCAAAAAGTATTTAAATTAATTTTATAAAACCAATTGAAATAAAAACGATATTCGGATATCTTTCCATCTTTTTGATCATAATCGACTACTTTAACAATAAATATAGAAATCGATAATCTAAATGAAAAAAATATATAAATTTATTTATTTTTGTATTATATTATACATTTATTTTTTAAATTAAAAACGGTTAATTTTGATTTAATTTGAGTTTTTATCTGTTAGAAATTAATCCATGATATTAATGTTGGGGAGCTTTCAAAAATAAAAAAATATAATTTTGTTCTTCATTTAAATTAATAAATTAATAAAATAAAACTAATTTCTTAATATCTTTGCATATAATGCGAACCTGTTTACAGAAAAAATGCATAGAAATTGTAATTGTATGTTACACGTGAATGCAGAAATGTTCCATTCCTTTTTTATGAAGAATAGCAGATTTAATAACCATTTTTTGTGACGTGCACTTACAAACTTAATGCTTTTCCATTCTTTTTGTTCAATTCCTTTTATTAGCTTACTTTCTATTTACTATCCAAATTTTCAAATTTGGAAATAAATATGTGCATTTTTTATTGTATTTTCCATTTAGCGTAAAAAATGTAAAAAAATGTGCGTAAACGTTGTAAAATTAGCGTAAATTTTGTAAAATTAACGTGTGAATTGTAGTACTCCCATTATTTTTATACATTTTACGAACTCCGAGCGTACCAGTGAATACATCCATTTGTCAGTTTTGCCCAATTCTTCGGTATCTCTTTGGCTAATTCTTCTCGTCGAGGGTTACGGCAATTGTATCAAGTTTAATTTAATTATCTCTTTATTTCTATTATTGGAGAATAATAAATTTGTTAATGATTTTATTCTGATAAAATAAGTTGATATTTTCGATAAAGGTTTCTTACAAATGTAACAATTGTAACAATATCAATATTAATATATAAAATAATGAATATACAATTAGGAGAACACAATACTAATGGCAAATAATTTTATGAAAACAATTTGATACTCTTATATCTTTAGCTTAGACGAAGCCAATCTTTTAAAAATATGATAAACTTTTTGAAAATCTTAAAAAATGTAAAATGCAGAATAATATGAAAGAAGAGCAATTTGTACATTTATTAAAAATTTAAGAATTACTTTAGAAATACTTATGAACAGAGAAATGGAAAACTTATTAACAATTAGAGGAACGAAAGGAATTTTCGGTGTCATACGCTCTTAGAATACCGATATTAAAGAAACTTAGGGATCTTTGAAAGTGACCACCTCCCAGGACGCTCCTTTCATTTCAGCGAAATAGTTTCGAAAATTCCCATTCAAAACATCACTATACGATAGTCGTACATCAGAGATGTTATTCGATATGTGTAACAGTAACTGTATCAATATCGGCGTTACTCAAACAAACATTTTAACCTTTTCTTTTTAAAATTCTTTATCTTATTCTTTTTATACATTCCTTTATAAGACAAGTTAGATTTAATTATTCATAATGATTTATTATGCATGTATGCCTGTGTATATTTATAAGCTCTGATAACGTGTTCAACATTGGTGTTTCCTATGCTCAGACGTCTTACTATTCTCAATCTTCACACTGTATCCATGGTCTTTAATATTATATACGCAATGATAAGCGAAGTACGAATGTAAATCCAAACTGCCAGAGATTTATTGTAACGTGGAAGGAAGATCTTAAAAAACAAATCATCTTAACAAGTTCTAAAAATAAATGTAAAACAGAAATCTATTAAAATTTATTCTTAACTTTTCTGAATAATCGAAAACAAATAGTTTCTAAAGAATTAGTTTAAAAATGTCAGAGTGAAGCAAGGGTCAAGTACCTTTGCGCCTTCATAACTCACAAGCAGTGATGAAATAACATTTAAAACTGAAATACAGAAAACATCAACCAAACGACTGTTGAAAGGCTTTCTAAGCTTACATTTGCATAATTCAATTGTCGTTTTGTATATTGAAATACAGAATTTGAAAGGCCTCTATTTCAAAGGTGCAATGGTTATTGTTGAGTGGCCGTGCTTGCACTAAGTACCCTACAAGGTCGAAGAAAGTTGTTCTTTCTTTATGTTCTTGAAGGTGTCGTAAGAATAGAACCTTTATGTTTGATAAACAACCCTTAACACCAACCTTCAAGTTTAACAATAAAATTACTTACAAAAACAGAAATGGAGAACCATAAATATTTTCTGGGTCAAAACCTTTACCAAATTTTGTATAAGTTAACACGAAAGCTCATTGACAAAATAATACAGCAGGGATTTGTGCGGCGTGAACTCTCAAAATTCATCTATATTTTATCACATAATTGTTTTTATTTATGTCTCGACAATCAAAATTTTGGTCTCGTTTTACTGAATAAACGAAATTCAGATGATAAAGTTCAAATGAAGCAGAAACATTCACCCTATTTAACGGAATAATATTGAAATCACTGAACTGCACTACTGATTTTTTCCAACATAGAAAAATAAAACAAAACGAATTATATATGTTTAAGGTGTATAGAATAATAATTGAAAATTAATGAAAGACGTCGTCGATTTTTCAACAGTGTTTTTTTTCAATAAATGTGATTTCTATTCAGCTTTTCACAGGGTTAACGTATCTTAGGTACCAGTGACTATGACATTCAGTACTGGAATTTCCCGTGGTTGGTAACATAAGAGCTCAAACCAGGTATTCGTTTCATACGTAGTGCGTCTATTAAATACCCGGAATAAAGGTCTAATAATCAGGGCCGCCGCGTACGATTGTTCATATTGTGCCCCGCACAAGGGCGCCGAGTGAAAAAGGCGCCTTTTTCACTCAGCGCCAACTCACTAAATAAAAAAATATAAATATAAAAAAATTAAATGATAAAAAAGAAAAAGTGACAAATATGGATTTATCAGAGAGTAAATATGTAAAAAGTATTTTGATTTTCGAGTGATGAATAATTATAAAGTAATCTAATTCTTAATCTATGTTTGAGACAAGCAAATTGTATTGATTGCTTAGATTTAGTATTATATATTGTATGTATATAACCCATGCCTGTATATTATCGTATTATATAACCAGTAATTATTTTATAAAATAAAAGTATTCATTGGAAATATTCTAATGTTTAAATTCATACCAAGTCATAGTTTTTGACATGGGGGTTCAGTTCGGTGAAGGGCGCTGAAAATAATCTGGTACAAAGGCGCCTCTTACCCACGCGGCGGCCCTGCTAATAATATATCAATTTAAATAGATATTTTGTAATATATTCCTTGAGTAACTAAAATACAATTTGTTTTACGGTAGCATCTGCATTTGGTCTAATTTTTGCGGACATTAAAATTTTCGTCATAATCATGTATTCTCCCGACGAATTTCGCAGTATAGTAAAGTTTCTTGTTTTGATGTTGTTGGTGAAGGAAATTATTGAAGAATTGAGGAATGTATACTAGATGAAAGGTCACCCAAAACCCCTATTTATGACTGGATTGCACAATCTAACTATGATAGACAGATTGATTTTGATTTGAAAAGTGCCGGAAGACCTTTGGAAATTTGAGAAAATATTAAAGAGAAATATGAAAATATTGTCAAATTTGACAGACTCATCACAAGAGGAATGCTCTGTGGCAGTCTGAATAGGTGGGAAGAAAGTTTGGATTCCTTAATTAAGTCTATGTTTCTGAGAAAATTTTCTTCTCGTATTGTTCCACGCTTCCTAACAAGAAAACAGACTCAGATCATGTCATCCAATCTCATAGGTTTACTGAACAACATCGTGACAGTTTACGAAACCCCGCTTTCTCTCTATCTACCTGACACTAAACAGTAGTATAAAGAGTCAAAATTCCCAAAAAAGACGAGCAAAAGAAGCTACGAGCATGAACTTGCAACAGGGAATCTCTCATGCTAACGATTTTTTGAGATTTCCAATATATTTTGCTGACAAGGATGTGAAAATTAACTCCTATTACTATGTTGAGCCCGTTCAGAAAGCCATGAAACTCTATACGAAAATCCCGAAAATACAATCTATTTTTTCTTCAAGAATACACTCAAGTATATTATTTACAAGCAAAGTCGTGAAGATGGGTATCCAGAACCTCATCAAACCATCTATATTCACCATTCCTTGTTCTGAATGATTTTTATTTGCTCTTCCATCTCAATAAACACCTACGAGGTAGAACTTTCACCTCAAAAGCAGAATCAAAAGTGGTCTTGCAAGAATTCCTGGAAAATAAATCCACCATTTTCTACGAAAATGCAATCTTACAGCTGGTAAGACACTGAAATTATGGTGTAGAGAATGCTGAGTACTATATTGAAAATAAATACATTATATACATACATACCAATGTTGGTTAAACAAATTATGCATATGTCCATGTTCTTTTCTACTACATTCCAGGTCTTTTATATCAGTTTAGACTATTGAACATTTTTATTCATATTTCCTTTTTTAAATTGATGTAAAATTATAACAAATATCACGAAAAACGTTTTACAAATTATTTGTAGATTCAAGCGGTCTCATAAAAACGCGATTTAACTTCAATACAGTGACAATTTTGAGGAAACCCTTATATAACACGAAAATTGTATGACCCGGTTTCATTATAATACGATTTTTATCACATAAACAAGTGGTCTCCTAATAACACAGTAGTTACTATATTGATATAAAATTTAAATTATCAATAATAAATACCATTTTTACATCAATCTAATTAGGGCATTCAATACCGGTAAAATTTTTTAATACCGGTATTTCGGTACTCAAAAATATCAATATCGGTACTACCGGTATAATATCAGTCTTAAAAATAAAAAAAATAATTAAAATATGAATAAAATCTCGAATAAATAGTAAAAATTTACAGTAATTCAATAGACTTTTTTATTTTATATCAAAATTACGGATTTTCTTTCATTTTGTGCTTTTTTTCTCCTTTGTAAAATATGTCCGTAAGAAACATAGAGCATCCAGAGTGTCATCCTGATCGTAATTTGGTGACAAAGTTGCCACTTGCCGAAAATCAACGCTCCGATTCGACACTTGTTGGCTTTATTGTTTTCAAGTATTCGTAGGAGTTTTTCAAATATGTTCCACTTCCGCGAGTTCCTTCTTCTTCGAAAACTGCAATCTCCTTGCGGATTTTTTTTATAAGTCTTTCGAAACGTTTGATCTCCCCTTATTTTTACACTTCTTATCATTTAAAATTGCCATGTCAAGCTTTTCTTTCAATGACAAGTTTGCAGTGCTGTTAATAAAATCGCTATCAGATGAAAAGCTGGTGTAAAGGAGATGCTCGTCTGCTCACTGATTGAGCCGCTCATTCAGTCGAACTATGGCGTTTACAATTAGATTATCTAATTTTAAATTTGAATTTTGGATTTATCACAAAAAAAATCTTTATTTACCAATCAATAAAATACAAATTGACTTTTTACTAATTGAGAGAAAAAAATGCTTTTCATGAAGCATAGATTTTCAGAAAAAAACTGATATTAATTTGTTAACAGCATCGAACAGTTTCTGTGAATCTAAGTATCGTCAAAATATGTTTAAAAATCTTATTCTTCGTTATTGAGTGCTTTCACCTTGTGGTGCTCTGACAAAACCACAAAAATTAAATTAATGATAAATATTAAAGAAAATTCTGTTCTTTAAATACACAAATGGAATGATACAATTTTGAAATAATGTAAATCTATGTGAAATTTGAATGTAAAAGAAATAAACGTCTATAAATCGTTTTTTATTCCCTTTCACCGCATCATTTTGCTATAAACTGTGTTAGCAAACTCGAAAGCGACATCCGCTAAACCGTGTTGCTTTGCAGTGGATGAAACCGGTCGGGCATGTTTTACTGCCGCCTCATTCGGTTAATCGGTACACGAACGATTCACTCGAACTCATCGAGTGGACCATCGGGCACAAACTGATGGACCGACCGAACCAATCGTTATCCGAGATGGGACCGACCATCACGCGGATGGCGACACAGCACGGGGAGTTCTCACTAACTGGTCAGAAAACCGATATTCGATTTTTTTGGTTTGTTTTCGAAAATGATATTTTGGAAACAGCTGCAGACCCCTTGCAAACGTCTCACGCCCCCCTTGGGTGGCCGCGCCCCACAGGTTGGAAACCACTGGATTAAATAATTCATTTTATGATAATGTATTTTCAAATTCAATACTGAAAAACTAATGAAAGAAACTATTTATGGATTTATTTGTATTTTTTAATAAACCGACATCATGGGGCTCTACAAACATCCCGAAACATGGATTGACGGTCGTGAAAGACAGAACTGAAAGAAAAATTCCAGAATATCTGGACGAAGCTCGTCGAGAACGTGGTGATCACAAACGAAGTGGTGTGACAGAAAGACGACAGTAACGGTCCTGTCACTCTCAATCTCCAAGGAAGAATCGAAAATATCGGACTGCCGATCGATTTCCGGCCGGGAATGATGGTCGCACTAAGTTCAGGGAGGCAGAGTGGCCTTTATCTCTTTTCTTTGGAAAGACAGTATGATATCGAACCAGAGTTGGTATATCGGAGGTGCCAGTGACACACTAGAAAATTTATCTCATCTTTTGAGCCGTGTGCTATAAACCAAGTGGATCAATCATGGAATTTTGTTTATCGTTTGGTGCGGGGAAGGATAAGTTTTAATTTTTCTTTAGAAATGAATGAGGAAGCGCTGATGAGGCTCGTGTTGAAGCAACTAAAAATGAGGTTATAGAATCAGTTTGAATTTTGAATTGATAGTTGGCTTTTTCGGTTTAAAATATCGGTGCATGGGGGCAAAAAGTACCATTCAACCGAATTTTAATCGATCGAGGAAATTTAATAAGCTGTGTAGTCAAACCCGTGTCATCAAATGGACTAATTCCGACGGCCAGGGATGAAGAGCTTAAAGAGACCGTTAAAGACCAAGTATATGCTGTGCTATCGATGACTAGATATAGTGAGTAGAATGATATCTATCTGTTGGATCAAAATGAAAAATCCGGTTATGATACCGGTGATTGATTTCTTCTATATGCCTTAATGGCAAGGAGGTGTATGGATTTGTTTTAAAAAACCAAAATAGGTGTTTGTTTTAGATTTAAAAATAAATTTTCTTGGCTTTACTCACCGTGCTGTTGCTTTTTTTAATCAAACTAATTACAAGTTTACTGATGTCCAAGATCAAACTGGCAAACTGATAATAGCTGTCGGATATCTTTTTGAGATGGGTTTAAAGTATTTTAAAATTCTTTTTTAAAAGCATTAAATAATAATATAAATGTAAAGATTATATCAGATGATATAAAGATGATACCCAAAACATTGAAAGAATGTTGGTCAATAAATATTCAACATAGCGTGTTTTCTAATATCGTTTACCAATACACATGCAATGATTGTAACACCGCATACATACTCAAGCATGTAATAATGTTGTTAAATATTCGAAAGTAAATTTGTTTAAATAAGTGATAAAAAAACAAATTGAATTTTTGTGTTGTACTTAAATAAACTTTGTTGTTCTATTTCTGGTGAAACTACAAAGCACTGTGGAAGCAATTAAGCACTAGTAAAAATATTAATTTCAAAATATTCATGCAACAAACAGGTGCCTCTTCAATATCTCTCTTTATGAGGTTTTATAGGACCAATTTCTTAGTTATCATTTTGAAAATATTTTGTATTGAATTCTTCATTACGGTGATTATTAAATATATTATTTTCTCTGGACTTAACAAAATAATTTAACGCGGATAAATTCAAAATATTTGTGCGGTCGATTTAGTTGGGCTGCGTCGAAAATTTTAGTATCTTTATAAGTGACGAGTCTGAATCCGCGAGATTTGCCATTTTTACTCATTCTCATCATCGTGGCATCGACCAGTTCGCCCCATTGATCGAAATGCGAATTAAGTGTCTTTGTCACGAAATCCGATTCACCGATGAAATGATTTCGAAATGGTTCCGAAGAGCGATCGTTTCTATTCAACATTGAATTTTTTTATTCAATAACAAATTTTTTTAACGCAGGAATTTATTAATTTTCAATTAAATTTACAAATTATTTCTTTCCGCGCTCAGACATATTTTTTTAATTCGAACAAACAAATTTTACAAAAAAAACTCTCTGTCCAAATCGCAGAGCTCGTGTCCCTCAAGTTGAGAGGTTGACGACTGACTGTTTCAACTACCCCCGCTGGGCGAATCGAACACTAAATGTTTATATTATTATTAATAAACAATTCTATAAATAATGAAACATTTTGTCACTTAATTTACGTATTAAATGAATTTTTATTTAAATCAATTTCAATTAATTTAATTTGTTAATTTAAATTTTATTAGACGTTTTTAGTTGAATTACATCGATAATATATCAATAAATTTTGTAAAATTCCTATATACTCGGAATAAATAATTTGTAAAAAAAATTTAATAACATCTAGAAAATATTTTTAAATAAATACTTTAATTAATTAAAAATTAATCTATTGAAAAAAATTTTTTGATCTATTTTTAAAAAAAAATAAATTAATAATTAAATATTTTAATTACTGAAAGAATAAATAGAGACGATTTCGTAATACATTACGACAACGCGATCGTGTCGCGCAGATCCGCTTGCTCAACCAGTGCTCACTACAACAGCCCAATAAATTTCAAATATATTCTTATTTGTTAATTCAGTTTTTTTCGTTTTGTAAATTTGCATCAAAATTGTCATCCGAAGCTAATAAAAAACTCAAAGAACGTGCTTCTGGTGAACTCTATTAATTAAAGATCTTTCCCCGGCAATACTCAATGCAAAATAACAATACTGCGGAGGCTCAAATAGGAGTTATTAACTTTTGACATCTTAATGATGAGTCTCTTGATGATATTAAATGATGATACGGTCGTCTTGAGTTGACGGAGTTGCCGGGCTGTTCTCACGTATGGAAAACAGTGCATTGCAACCGCTCTCTTTCCACCAATCTGACCGAATCTAGCGCCCCAGATCAAACGAAATAATAATGAAGTAATATAAGGATTGTATGACATTAATAATTTACGATAGGACTAAAAGTGGGCAAGTTAACTGTTTGAGTATTGCTCTGTTATTAAAACAGCTCGATTAACTTTTCCGTTTACTAACTGTTTTATTTCTTTTGATGGTGCCGCTTCGGCGTTGAAAAAGAGACAAGAAAAGAGGTGTAACAATGATATACAATATGGAAAAGGAATTATTCTATTAATAATAAACCTAATTCTTAATCAATTGACGTTTTCTTTTTGTCACTCTCGCGCCAATTATATTGTAAAAATAATTTTGTTTTATTAGTATAATCTTGACAATTTCAATGAGACTTTGTTTTTATTTGTTAATATTTCAGTTGATCTATTTAAGAAAATAATGTCTCTCTTTTCTTTCTTTCTTTCTTTCTCACTCTCTCTCGCACTCTCTCCCTCTTGCGTTCTTGGTTCGAAGAGGTCGGAGGGGGGTTGGGAAGATTTATAAATAAGAAAATAATGTTTTCATCATTATTTATTTTTTTTGACAAAAAAAAACATTTATTCAACTTGTTGAACTGCAATTTAAATAAAAGAAAATTTAATTAAAAATTTAAACTTTAAATAATATATATAAATACAATTATTTACTTTTTTTCTAAGGAGAAAAAAAATACGACGATATATATTTAAAATATTTGGAAATAAAATAATGACTCCAATTTTTATTGTTTTATTTCTAATTCTGATAGATTTATAGTTTTGTTTTTATTAATTATTTATTTAAATAAATATTGTAATGGTTATTAAAATTAAAATAATTAATATTATTATGTAATATTGTATAATAAATAGTATAATATATATATCTCTAAATTATGTATATTGTTTTGAGATAACAATATTATCATCAGGTCAATCTACATCATTCAGTAAACTAATCGAAACCCGGTCGTCTTCTTTTTATCCCTAATATATAGATTTTACTTTCTATTGTTTATATTTTGACAATAAAATTAATAATTTTGTGAAGGATTGGGAAAGAATGAAGAAATTCAATATAAAATGTATTTTGTCGGTGCGTGCTTGTCTTGTACAGTTCAAATGCGTTATTATGCTGAGTGTCATTAGTCTCAAACCTAGAACAGTTGAAAGACCCCGCTGTTCTCTCAGATTGCCATTTGGTCAGACATTTCAGTCGAATTGCATCGATGAGATTTCGGATTGTTTTGGGTTTGATTTTAAGGCTAAAATTAAGTGGATTACATTGAGTGACAGACGTTTCATCTCAAAGATTAGTTTTTGGTTGGCTGTCAATTGTTATCATATGTCTCCATTACCTTTATTTAATGTTATGTTATTTTTTGTTATATTTATTAATTTTAAAAATACATAAATTTTGTTTAATATAAATAAATCTTTTTAGTTTTTTAAGTTATTTAGATAAAATTATAATTCTGATAATCATATTTTTGATTTTGGCTTGGACTGTTTATCAATAACTTAATATAACTTAACAAGTCGCGAATTGTAAAATAATAAATTTTTATATTTTTTTCTTTTTCTACTTTGTGAAAACAATTAAACAATATATATATATATATATATATATATATA
>MQRK01228690.1:0-15252 GCA_001938485.1 Girardia tigrina
TATCAATTTAGAACGATGTCGAATGACGAGAGTTTTGCTGAGAGTTGTCCAAAAGACAATTCTGATTGTAATGAAAATAAAAGTTTGAAAAGCCATGTTGGTGTTCTTAATACCGACAAAATAGCGAACAACAAAATAGCGATGACAAAATAGTGCCGACAAAATAGCGCCGACCACTGTTTTTTATTTTCATTTAAAAAGTAAAAAATAACTTCCGATATCGAGTATAGGACAATCTACCTGTAACAAACGCTTTCAATTTGACCTTTTGTTAATAAATTTTATAATTGTATTTATAAAAAATATAAAATATATTTGCGGTTCTTAGACCGGTCTGTTCCCAAATTTTAACTCGGATCCTGTGGTAGCCAAAAAATTCCATTGTTGCCCTTGGACCACACTACGAGTCACCGAGTTCAGTCTCCTCCCTAATTTCAGTGACCAGGGTACAACATCTGGTGTTGCTGCCCACCTTCTCGAACCCCATGCCATACACCTGCACCATGGTGACTCACCACTCGTCACTGGTCCCGTCTGAGCCCTCCCTGTCGCCTTTGCTGCCATGATATCTCTGATATACCTGCACACACCGCCAGCTCGATTTCCACTTAATTTTTTTATCATCACCACCACGACCACCAGCAGCTTTTTCACGTCACGCAAGAAGTGCGAATCAAGCAGACCTTGCAGTAGAGCAAGCCCGCTTCACGGTACAACTCTTCCTTGCTTAAGCAAAAAATTCTGCTGTCGTCTCCGTTGTTCTTTGAAATTCTATGGCTTCTCTTAGAACATCGATTTGGGATCTTCTTTTGAAACGCTTCTCGTAACCTGTTCTCAAAACCTCTTTCTGAAGATCTTGTGTTTTCGTATACCGGGATTAAGTCCCGCGAAAGCAAAGTTACCACCAATGTCTCTTTAAAATTATGGGGTACTCCTGCTGCTTTAAAATATCTATTTCAACTCGTAATAAATACTTCGACATCGTCATCCCGTTCAAAATGCTCCGGAATCAATCTGGATATTAATTGGTCCGAGTTTGTGGCAAAGGCCGCCATATTAGTGGTTCTTGGGACATCGTCGGAATTATTACTATGAGATATTTCTGACATCAAAACTTTTATTATACCACAAAAAAAGGTTTAAATCTAATATTTAAACAAACTTATTATTTTTTTGAGAAACAATTTGTTTTATAAATCTTAAACCGATATAAATAAAAATACTTATAAATATTCATATTTGATTTTTTCATTACTTTTATATATCAAATTTAAATTACGATAACATTTTAAAATATTTAATCGCTTCATTTAATTTTATTAATTTTTTTTAAATCGTTCCACATAAAAATTATACATTTTACTTTTATTAAAAACTCTAAAAAAATTATTTTTTATTAGCAATTTAATTAATCTTCTTAATTTTAATAAATTTATTTTTTCAAACGTTACATATTTAATTATATAAAAATTTTAATTTGTTCATATTTAATATAACCTTCTTTCAAAAATTTTCGTAGCATTTTTAATTCCTAACACTCATTATCATTCAAATCAATTTCTCAACCTCAACATTTATAATCACCTGCACATTCCCTATTATCATTTGAAACTACTCGATTACAAAGTTTCAGTCGACAATAACAATTTACCATTGTCAATAAGCCAGTTATTTTTGTCAATTGAAAAACACTCTTTCTAGAGAAGATCTGAAATCCAACACTACTTGTTGGTTGTAATCTGATCTCACACTGATCAACTGGCTATTTAGATCAATAATAACTAAGTTTAGTGACTTTTTAATTCTTGCTCTCTAACTATTTCCTTTTTCTATAGTGACATATAACAGTTATTCCTTTTCCGTTTGTTCGTTTAATAAATATTATTACTTAAATTATTTATTTATATTTTCTTGTTAAAGAGAGTTCACAGACTATTTTGTTTGTTAGATCCCTTACACATTGATAACCGTCTATGGTAATGTATTAGTATTGTTCATTCAGTTTAGAATTCCTAATGAAACTTAATTAATTATCGGAAAAACACTTCCAAAAATTTTCTCATGAGTACACCCAAGAGTTGAAATTTATTTTTTTCGAAAAAATACAGAAAAGAGCAATATTGTTGAAGGTAAATATCGAAGTTTTACTTGAGATGAAAAAGAAAATGAAGAAAACATTGTTTATCTCTCTTACAGAAACAAATTACAATCTCACTTGATCTCTTTAAATATTTGAGGTCACTTATTTTACGATAATAAGTCAGGGCGGATCCCGGGGACAAGCCTGTGGAGGGGGGTAATTTTTTTATAAATAAAATTACTAAAATTATATGAATCCGATTAAAGTATTTTATTATCAAAGTGCATGTAAAAACCCCATTCCTGTTCGGAATACTTATCGTTATCCTCGGATAATAGGCGAACTCTCCGAGCTAGAGTCGTTCATTGAAGTGCATTACTCGCATCTGCCGCAACCTTTGTAAGATCAAAGGCATTTGACGTTTTCGCTCCATGTCAGAGTACAATACTTGAAATTGGAGACAATAAACATGCATCTCAGATTTGTTGTTGTCGTCTCTGAAAGCTTTAATGTTTTGTGCACTGTTTCTTTTTAACTCGGCTAGGAACCAAAAGAAACTTACCACAGTAGTGCCTAGTCAAAGTGTCTATCCTTTGTGGTGCTTTTTGGCATCCTCCTTCAGCTTTTAATATTTCGCCTAATTGTCTTTTCTTTCTTAAGAATTTTAACCGTATTGTACGGTGTTTTGACATCAATCTGCCAGTGTTCTATTGTACCTTTTCTGAATATTTGTAAGTCAACTCTTCTTTTCGAGTCAGACCACGCGCACTCACGGTCTTTAATTATTTGTAAGATTGATTTTTAGATATGTATCTGTGTCTGTGTACCTTTGCTGTTCGCTCAGCAGAGTGTTTTATTGCGTGATTTTCTCGGTTTGTAATTAGTTTTGAGATCGTTTGTTCTAGCACAGTGAAGGAATTGCCATTCTTCGTTTGTAATGTTTTCACCAACAGTATCTTTGATGTCTGTAATTGCAACTGCCGAGATTCCAGTCCCGGTTTGTTTGAGTGTATGGGAGTTTTAGAAATCAACACCCATTCCGTATTGATCTTTAAACAGATTTGAAGTTCGTTCGTGGTGAATCTTGCTTGCAACCCAATAGAATTGAGGTACTTAATTGAGTTACGAATCTTTGTCCACCACGATTTGTATCCGTTCTCTCTGTCACCTTGATTTAACCAGTCTAGGAAATCAGAGACTGTCCAGTCTCTATTTATTTGTTGTACTTATCCAGAGTTTTGGCTTAATTAATTAGTGTTAATTCCTGAGATGTCCACTCCGAACAAGTGAGATTTCAAAATGCTTGCACTATCGATTGCATTACATATTCGTCTCTCAAGTCCAAGTTCTCCAAGAGCCTTATCTGCATAAAAGTATTCATTGTAGGAGTTCTGGACTGTGTTACATATTTGTTTCAATAGTCGTCGGAGTTCGATATCCAGGTTGCTCTTAAAAACTTACTTTTCTTGATGTGATGCCTGTAGTTTGTTAGTTCCCTAGGCGTAAAACATTGACTTTTATTAAAGGATAGTAAACCTTTCTTTTGCAAAATGTCGACACATCTACCTCATACACCTTTAAACAATTTACTCAAATAGAAAAATATCTTAATAAAAAAACTGAATTAATATTCTTTGACTGTTTTAAAAATTTACACTGCATTAATTTACAAAGCAAAATAATTTTGTAAATAGTTTGACTTTATGGATGATCGCAAATTCTAAAGAATAATTATTATTATCAAAAAATACAGATGAAATGAGAATTTTAATACTAAAGAAAAATTAAATTTAAATGAGGATAGCAAACTATACACATGTATTAAAAAATTTAAAAATATTTTTTATGACTGGAGGATGGGACATTGGTAAGATATCCTTACTAAAACATCGAATTAAGACATCAGGGAAATCAATTCTACAGAAACCGCGTAGACAACCAACTCATTTAGAAAGTCATATAGATGATGCTGTTCGTAATTTGGAACGACATGGGATAATAGAGAAATGCTTATCACCATGGAAAAAAGAAAAGAAGGAAATTCATTTATGTTATGATTCCAGGTTGTTGAATCAAGTGACAGAGAGGCCGGCTTTTCCTATACCAAATATCGAGGAAATGTTAGATTCATTAAGAGGAATGAAATGGTTCAGTTCCATTGATCTGGGAAATGCCTACTATCAAATAGAATTAGAAGATTCTTCAAAGTTGAAAACAGCATTTTCAACTAAAATGGGACAGCATTGCAATCACAATGAAGAAGTTTAATGCCGTTTGGAAAGTAAGTTATTCTGTCAGTTTTTAAATAGGCATTTTTAAAGAGGAAGCGATTCCCAAAGTCTTTTAGTTTTTCTTTCTAGAGCCATATATAAACATAATAGATAACTATATCTTTTGTTATATGTTGAAATAATAAGTAGAAGTCTCAAAGCTCGTTTTAGATAACTTCATATATTAATATTTATAAACGATACTTTTTACATTATATTAGTACTATTTTTACATTATTATTTTACGATAATATGAGGATGTATTACAAGTCAAATAAACTCAAATTGTTATCAAAAACATCAGCTGCTCCTTGATTAATTTCCGTCTGAAATAATAATAATTATTATAAACGTAGTAATTAAAACATTTAATTATATTAATATTTATCATTATTTATACAGGGATGGCCATAAGTCGCTTTACCCAGTTTTAATAATAATAAACATAAAATTCTAAATGATACAACTTTTATTTAATCAGCATACAATAATAATTTCTAAACAAAAACTTGAAAACAATTAAATCTTATCTTCAAAGTGTTGTCCTTCAGATTTAATACACAACTGGATTCTTCTCTGAACAGAGTGACAGATTCGTCGGTACAAGTCTTTATCGTTGTTCAAGGCTGCAAATTCAGTAGTAATTCTTTCCTTCAACTCGGATATGGTTAGAACATTTTGTGAGTAAACGCGTTCCTTCAGGATACCCCACATTGAATAATTACCAGGTGTCAGGTTCGGTGATCGTGGAGGCCATTCAGTGGTTCCTCTCCTGCCGATCCACATCTCAAAAGTGTTATCCAAAAAGTCGCGTACATTTCTACCATAATGAGGGGGAGCACCGTCGTGCATCCAAACGTCGTTATCTGTGTCAAGCTGAGGTACGGCAAAATTACACAGCATGTCGAGATATAGCTGAGAATTGACCGTTCCATCAAAGAAGTATTTTGTGTTTATTATCATTAAAACTGGGTAAAGCGACTTATGGCCACCCCTGTATATTAAAATCCCATATTATTATTTATAAAAAAAAACAGTTCTCAATAATCGACTCACAAACAGTAAATGACATTAATAAAAAATTAATTATTATTTGTGATTATTACAATTTATTTTAGTGTATTTTGCTGAATTTTCTAATTTAAATTCTCGACTTTATAATAGTCGATGAGTTAATTTTCTTCATCATCCTCTTTATCACGAAATCCAGAAATGAAAAACGGCATAATAGACAGTAAATTAGAACCACCAGACTGGGACGATATTCACTTGATGAAATTCGACTAAAACCTATACAAAAATCCCTGCTGGTTTAGAATCGAAGTGCTGACGAAATGGAGAAATTCCGGTTGGAAAATCACATCACGATCACCGGGATGAGCATTCCGAATCGGTGCAACGGGAAGACGAATCATTAACGTTCACCAAAAATCCGTCGCGGCCACTGTCGGACAAAACCGCAGTGAACTCGACAGTGACGAATTCCCTCATTGCGTCGATTGCGTCTCCCCAAGTCACCTACCGATAAACTGTTAGAGAGCGCATTCAGATCGATCACCGTCGACTCAAAATCAGAGCCGACAATAAAAATAATAATGGTATTGTTAACCCTTTCGCAGCTGCTGGGACACATATGTCCCAGTGAATGTTTAAAAAGGACTGGTATAATATGGTATAAATGCGTCCCGAATCGTCTTTTGAAATGTTATCTAACGGTATTTAGCTTTCTGGGCGTCTGCTTAGAGTTCTTAATGTTTAGTTTTGCATTTTAAATTCTGAAGTGCAGTCGTAACATTATATATTTAACAAAAATTATCTATAACTTAAAACGGAAAGCCGCTGCGAAAGGGTTAATTATCAAATAAAATTTAATTATCCGGATGTTCCATAAAAAATATATCAATTATCCAACATGTGAAATGATAAACCAATAAACAATATTTTTTATTATAAGAACCATCGTTTTCTATTGTTTGGAGGTATCTTCTTCCAAATGTTTGATTTGAAGTCGGTACCATTCTTTTGATTTCGAGGTGAAAAACTTATGACTTCCCTTTCCAACCTCTCATGATGATCAAACTTGAGTTTTAGTAGAAAGTAAGCCATGTCCGGAATAAATAATATTCGTACCGGGTTTCAGGTCTGGGTAAGTGTAATAAACGGATTGCGGTTAAACGATCTTTTCACATATTTCATCTGTCATTCGCCGCCTCACTGCAGTTGTTGTACAAGAATACTTTTTAATAGCGTATTTTACATAACATTTTTTGCGTTATTGTAACACGAATAACCAACATCTGTAGCGGTTATTATATTTGTCTGGAAAAATTATTTAATCAAAGATGTTATTTATTCATTGAAACATAAGCATATAATTTGCTATAAAACCATAGAATTTAAAAAATAAATTTTGTGTATAACTTTCCGGAATCTCTTTCAGCACTCTAAAAATCATCGTGTAACATTAAATTTAAAAAAGAATATGGTGTTTATAAGGGTCAATCAACACCGTTAGTTACGAAGCACAATTGATTTGCCAAGAAGATCATGATTTATGTCTGGTGGAATTTCGAATGAATTGTACCTTTTGAATTGGTTTTGAATGGTCACTCCATCACAAACAACTGGAACGTGTTTATAACAAGTTGAAGTTTTAGTATCCGGCTGTTACCAACCGAAGCGCGTATTGGTGCAGCAAAACAATATTTTGCCACAAAAATTTTTTTTCTATGATGTATTAGAACTTTTTGGCCAATCTAATAAAATACAATTAAAATGTAAAAAATCAGAAATAAAAATAATCAACCATAAATAATGGTTCTTTTTCTTTCTTTTTCGACGCTGTCTGTTGTCTTTGGTGAGTCATCGCCATTCGTTCGTACTGATAGTCACCGGCGAGAAGAATTCCTTTCTGCAAATGGAATTTGATTTTACACATCGTTCCAAACTGACTTTCGAATAAAATGGTAGTCCGATAGCTCAACTCAAACTTTCTTGATGCCGACATTTCTTTCAATTGACAAAATCTTCTCAACCGATTTCTTCGCTCTTCTTTCATCCAACTCGGATTCAGCCCGTAAATCAGTTGTTTTCTGTTATCATATCTGATTTTAACTAAAGGATCTTTGTATTTGTATGTGGAAATCGGCACGGCACAATGAAGGACTTTGTTACACGGTTCAGAAAAATATCGGATATAACTGTTCTGGTCGACCGATTGTGTAGCCCGGGATGTTTTCAGCCAAACTTGATCGAAAGTAACTGTTGACATGTCAAATTTAAATAGCAGTAAATCGTTTTTGTATTTCAGCAAAATAGATCCCTGACTTCTGCTTGAGTCGTTAAAGAATCTGTTTTCGTCGTCTACGATCGGCTTCATGGAATCGATTATCATTTTCGGCGGATGGCAAACGAATGACACGTTCTTATACGTCACGTAAATATAACTATTGAACTTTGCTGGCTTCATGGAACTGATTCGATGCAATTTCAATTTCGGTTTTGGTTCGTCGTAAATTTCTTTGGTTTCTTCGGATTTCGATCGAATTTCGAGACTTTTCTTCACCAAAAGAACGTGATTCATTTTCATCAAAACTTGTTTGTTGGATTTCCTGTCCGTGTAAGTCGAATAGTGATAGTACGATTTTGGTTGAACGAACTTTTCACACATTTCGTCTGTCATTCGACGCTCAGAATGACGAATAAAAGTCATTTTCACGTTTCGTGCGTAAAATCTTAACTGAAAGTAATATTTGTTTTGATAAATGCAAAGAATCGAGCTCTGTCTCAGTTTCGAAGCATCTTCTTTATTTTTCCAATAAACGTCTTTTATTCGCGCATTCATATTTGCTTGACGCTGACTTTCGTTTGTGTTAAAAGGGATTACGATTTCATCGGAATTCGAAGACGAATTCGTTTCCTCGATATTCGATCTTTGACTGTCGGACTGTTCACATAGAACCGATTGGTCGCTTTCGTAGTTCCTATTGTCTTTTTTATCTTCTTCGTCTTCGGAAAAGTCGATGAGAATTTCCGATTCGTTATTGTTATGACAATCTTGATTGTTATTGTTGTTTTGGTGTTCTTGATTTCTCGGCTTCCGAGATACAACAACGAACTCTCCTTGTTCGAGATTTATCGTTTTGATGTCTTCCTTCGAGTCCTTTTGTTCGTTTTCTTTATTCTCAAAAGAAAACATCTGTTAAATTTATCGATTTGTAAAATATTGTCGATCAATGATGCAT
The DNA here is from genome assembly GCA_001938485.1 of Girardia tigrina. Lineage (NCBI taxonomy): Eukaryota > Metazoa > Platyhelminthes > Tricladida > Dugesiidae > Girardia > Girardia tigrina. The sequence continues at coordinate 8,595 of MQRK01228690.1, forward strand.
TATTGCAATTAAATTCGATTTCTAGAAATATATATGTCCGAAGATTTAATAATTTCATTAGAATTTTTAAGAATTAAATGATTTATAAGAAATAATAGCAGTAAATATGTCTCATGAAAGAGATAAAATATATAAATAATTTAACACGGGTGAATAGGAGCGGATGGTATCATTTGATTTGACAAGTTTGTTTACAAATTTTCCACTTGACGAGTCATTGGAATTAAAGAGGTGAGTAATATGTAATGCACAATATCTGAGGTTGAAACATCAATTATTGTGCAATCTATAGAGAAACAAATGAATTTGTTCACAGGAAATAAACCCATGGTTTATAAAAGATATGTCAATTTTGTTTTCTTGGTATTTAAAGAGGAAGCTCATATAAAACCTTTATTGAGTTTATTATAAGAAAGACATCCAAATATAAAGTTCACAATTGAAATGGACTCTAATGACAAACTGGCTTTCCTTGACGTTCTTATTAATTACCAGACGAAAATAACCAGAAAGAAAACCGTCATAGGACTGTATCTACACCGATGTAAAATACAAAAATAGTCTTGTTAAAAACTTGATACACTGAGCATGATCTTAATCTTCAACCTTATCAGTTTTAAATTTTAATTTCAACATTGTCTTGAAGTTTGAAATAATGGGATCAGGACGTTTAGTCGCCGGAAAATTATAACTCGCGAAAATTGAATTTGCGTATAAAACAAAGATATTAAACATTTAAATTTGATTCAAGTAAAATTTTTCTTTCTGAATAATTTAGAATATTATAGTTTTCACATTACCTCGAATATACTGTTCAAACATCCTACATATTTTTTTTAACCATCTTCAATCCATTAATAATTTTCCATATATTCGGGTGACTAACTCCAAATTCACCTTGCAATCTTCTGTGTGCAACATCGGCATAAATGTTCGTTATTGAATGACTTGCAAGAGTTCGTTCATAAACTGACCAAATGTAAGGTGGAAAAATCAGCTGTCTTCTGATTCCATCCCTGTTTAACCGACCAAGATATGAATCTTCAAAAGAATCAATAGTTCCTATCAATTCTATCGCAATATGCTGTTTTAAAGTATCGATCGCGTTTTCTAGATTATTAACGGGTACAAAGGCTAGTGCAATAAGGTTTAAGATCTAATTATAAGATCCATTAAGATTTTTTCCTTTTAAATTGAGATTTTTTATTTTAAAAGGACTTTTTTTCATATAAAATTGAGAATGTTTCATTTCCTTTACCTTTATAATTTTAGGGCATTGAAAATCTGAATTTTAATTGAAAAAAACATTTTAAAATAAAAAAATCTCAATTTAAAATGAAAAACAACATAATACTACATACAGCGACGTACATAACATTTAAAATATTATTTATTATATTATTTAAACATCCGGCGACTAATTTTCTGGCGACTAATTGTCCGGCGGCTAAACGTCACGTACCGTGAAATAATAAATGGTTACTTTAAAGACAATTCTTCGTTTTTCACTATGTTAAATTAATTAAATGATAACACATAAAAACAACTCGGCTTTAGTCTACAAAGAAAAAGATATTCTGGTAATACAGTGTTAATTATTATTTCAAGAAAGATGTAGAATTTCCATTCTGATTAAAGAAGGATCTTCGTTTATCAATATTTTCTACAGTTGTATTAAATGATATTATGTTTATGAAGAGATAATTAAAATTTTCAATTCGCCAAATAATTTATAGATTTTATTTAATTTTAAAAAAAATATTCAAAACTTTAAAAAATTAAAAATGATTTTCAAAAAAATCAACAAAAATTAATTAATTATATAAGACCAAAAAAAGTTTACATTAATTAAAATCGATTTATTTTAGTAGGAAAATGATTAATCAAAGTTTTAAAATAAATAATAAATGAGCCAAAATTTATAATATCTTTAAGAAATCATTTTGAAAATAAAAAGCTTATTATTGTTAGGGTTCCGAAAAAATACATGTGAACATTTTTGATAAAATTTTATAAAGGAAAATTTTTAAATAATTCTTTTAGTAAAATTATTAACTTCAAATAAAATAATATTTAGTTTAATAAAACTTGGAATTAAAAACTCTAAGTATTTGTTTTACTTCATCAAAAATTATAAATAGTTTACTCTTTGTTTTATCTCATCAATTTTCAAGGCTGAGGAAAATTACTATATAAACAACATCAAATTCAGTTTTAGTTTGCCCCCAAAATTTGCCAAGAAATTTTAACTAAAGAAAATTGTTCGTAAGTAGAGTTATTATTAATATTTACTTTATTCTCTTCAAAGTTGATTAAAACCTGTAGTACCCTGTATGGGAGAACAAGGTTTATAGAAAAGTTTTACGTTTAAATCAAAGCATCGTTCGTTTTGGGAGATTCATAGTTTTTACTGTAATCTGTTAACTCGCACGAAATATTGATTGTATTTGTATTCTGTCATCAAAGAATTGAATTATTATTATTATTTGTGNNTTGTTGATATTTGTTATTTGAAATAAAGTTTGATAAAAGAATTTGTGTTCATTATTCATATATTTATGTTGGAAGACCTTTCTGAATAATTGGAGTCAGATCAAAAGATAAAAGATTATTGATTGAGAATTATTGATAAAAGATTATTGTTCAAAGAATAAAGAATAGAGATTTACGATTAAAGATAAAGTTTTAAGATTTGTGTTTTAAAAAATGAATAATTGAAGTTAAAGACAATTTAATTAAAACTCCAACATTATAAATTAAAATGTAATAATTTTATAATAAAATTTATAAATAAATTTTACAATTATAATTTATTTTTGAAGACAATTAAATAAATGGATTTTGACGAAAAATTTATCTAAAAACATGAATTATTTTCATTAATACATTCTTGTGTTAAAAATGATTTCAAATTTTTAAACGTAAAATTACGACAAAAACATAAATGTGACTAACAATGGTATTACAGAGATAAATACAAGCATTATTGTATGAAAATAATCTGCTTCAAAACTGTTGAGGAAAGCTTGAAAGACAAAAAAAAGAATAAAATAAAAATATGCATCTTCTAAAATGAACGAGCCTGAAGTGAAGGAGAAATGGGGGATTGGCAAATGATGAGGTGGTTAGTAGAGTGCGAGAGCCCGCAGTGGTTGACGTTGTCAGTTATAGCAGTTGTTATAGAAGCAAAATAAAATGTAATGAAAGTTTGAATGCCGGAAGGATCCGCATATGGCTGCAATATTACAGCGATTGGACGAGCAAGTTAAAAAAATGATGATCTGGTTCGGTCATCTGGGAAATACCGAAAATGTAGACGGGAGATGTGTAGCGTGATATCAATTCGATTGCAGTTGGTGTATGCGTCAAGATAGGAGGTGCTTTAGTTGTGGATATCTCAGGCCAAAGTAGGATAGTGCCCATATAAATTTTGCCGAGCTTGAGTACGTAAATCAGGCTTTCAAAGATGTAGTGAAATGAGGACTTTGCAAAATTGAACTATTCAGAAATTCGATAAGAATTCATAAGTTGCTCATATCAGCACTATCTGAGTCAGATCCGATATGGTCTTATGCACTCGACGAACTGTTGATTGAGCTCAGAGTCAGATTATTTAAGCAAGTGGTTGAAGAAGAAAAACTAACCTTTCAGATAACCTTTGCTCGATCAGATTCGAATAAAATGGATTTTCAGACACGAGTCTCATTTCACTGATGGAAAACGGAAAAATGGTAAAAGTTGTGGACTATAGTGAATCCATTAAAAGCCTCAAAAAATTATGTGACATTCACCGCCATCCACCACTGCGTATGATGTTCTTTTCGAGAAAACGTGGGGTCCCCCAAAGTCACGGAGGACCAGGTTCGATTTATAGTAAAGGGATACGTTCAGTGTGCATCAATCGACCCTTCGACTGTGCACTGTAACAAGGGTGAAATCAGCTTGCAGAATACGTGGTAGCTCCCGACTGTAGATGTCACAATTATAGGGAGGGAAAATTCCTTACAGTGATGACTGCAGCCCAGGGTGGTTTTGGGTTTCTCGCCAAATAGCATCCGAAAATGAAACAGATGTCTGCGTAGCTATGACCAGCATTGTGAACAAATTTTGGCAACCGGATGACGAGCTTTTGGATAAATAAAGTACTTTTGATTTGCTGGTGTGACGAATCTGGTCAAAAAAAGCTGGATAACTGTCCAGTTTCAATATGTAAATCACTTGAGCGACAACGGCATCGCGGAGTGCAGTCACAAAACTATAAAAAAGACCATAGTTCTGAGCGGCTGGAAAGCTGATGAAATGTTTACCTGGTATAATGTACCACCGAAAGCAGTTGGTGTCCTCCCGACACCAACAATATTCACTCAAAAACACAGACTGTTGTTGCCAAGGGATTTCGCATTGATACGACCGGAAGCATAGCATGGAATATCAAATCAAGATCCGACAGTACCATCACCGCATTGATTGGAAGTAAATGGAATGCTCTATCATATTAGTAACATGTGACAGGAACCACCAGCAGCGGGCAAGGTCCAACGGCCACAGAACGGAAAGTAGATTTTGAATGCATCAAAAGAAGTTACTGTCAATGGGATAAGATTCGGTGAAACAGAACTCAATGAAGCAGAAAAACACAAAATTTAATTCCTGATGATCGATCTCATATACATATTCAAAAACCAGTGCAACTCGATCATTTCGTCTGAGCGACTGTAATAACCTCACAGTAACACTCACGATTATCAACCAAGATAATTTTATTTTTTATGTCATGTAAATGTATTTGCTTTTTGGTATAAGTCTGACAACCTTTTGTTTTTATGTAATTCATATTTTTCTTTTCCTTTGTGATAAAAAAACATTCAGTTTTAATCTAACGCGATTCTTTCAAATTTTAAACGCATTTCTGTTATATAATAGTGTTAGATCATTTACTGATGAAATTTGTAGATTATTTTATTTTATTTATTTATTTGGATTATTTTATTTGGAAGAAGAAGAAGAATTATAAGAGTAAGAAGATTATTTTATTTGAAATCAAGAAGAAGAAGGAAAGAAATCTAATTATATTATATCGTCATAAAATTATTATTTTATGATGATATGATTTCGATTTGAATATTTAAACTCAAATCGAAATCATTGCAAAATTAATAATTTTAATAACAAATTACTTACCGACGATAAATTTATCACTAGACAATATTTGACAAGACGAGAATCCTGATAGATTTATTTTGCGACTTCGTTCATTATCAAGCAAAATTTTTTGATCAATTAGTGAATTGACTATATTGGTTTTGATATCCTCAGTTCTGTATATAACCTTGTTATTATTTTACCTTGTGAGTTATTGTTATCCGATTAAAATGTTGATAGTTGAAATCCAGATTCTCATTTTATTAACTATTATTTTATTTTTGTTTGCGTTTTTTTACATAACTAAGCTCATCAAAGACTTCCTTTTTGATTAGCTTAGTTTGGTTCATTATTTAATCTTTTTTGTAGTAAAAAATAATCGATTCAGTTCCCTAAAAACCGAAGGACGAATCTTTTATTTTTTACAGTGACAATGCCAACGCACCAAAGTCTCAATGTTCCTCAATGCACTGAAGGTACGTGTTTCTGTTCCATGATGGCAGCGGGAATGTAAATTGCGTGCTAAATTAAAACTTGTTGTTATTTGAATATTTGGAATTACGCGGGTTTATAGAAATTAGAGGGAATTGTGTTATAAATAAATTTTCTTAAGTTTCTTACCCTTCTTAGATTTAATTTCAACTATTTCAATATTACGAAACATTATGATATATAATTAATTTCAAATTTCGTAAAGTTTCATACAAACTAAATACTTTGATATTTCTATATTTAACTAAAGTATAAAAGGAAGATATAATGAAATAAAATATTTATTAAATATTCGTAAATCGAGGTGCCATTATAAACTAAAGAACTACTTTATCTCTTTTTCATAAATAAATTTCCATTATATTTTGTCCATAACCATGAAATGGACACAGAAAAAAGATTTATCAAGTTCTTCAAAGCATGTTTTAAATTAAAAAAATAATTTAATTTCAATACAAAACATATTCAAACTATATATAATCAAATTAAATATAAATAAATCTAAAATCATACATCAAAGACAAAGACATACACTACACAAATAAAATAGTTCTTAAAATATAAACTTGATAAAGAATATATGTAAAGAATTTTTATGCTCGTAACAAAAATATCATAAATTAGTATTGGTTCTTATGTCTTTAATCTTTTCTTTATGAACACACTTTTCTTTCTGAAAATAAAATGAATGAATTATTTTAAAATTAATTATTAAACTATTTTATAATTACATGCATTAAGAACACCAACATGGCTTTTCGAACTTTTATTTTCAATACAATTACAATTTTCTTTTGGGCAACTCTCAGCAAAACTTTCGTAATTCGACATCGTTCTAAATTGATAACTTTTAGTTAATGTTTGTTAATAAACAATTATTCGAACAAAGTTTTCATTGTTTTCAGATTTTATTTTTAAAGTTCAAATTTTGTAATTTTAGTAATAATTTTATTTACATATTAATTTTATTTAAAAAATTATTTTATGGAGAGAAAGAACATTTATTTAATTCAAAACTTAGTTA
>MQRK01228690.1:15347-31765 GCA_001938485.1 Girardia tigrina
AAATGCAAATTATACTCGAATAATTATTTATCGTGAACATCCAAAATATCAATTTTCCATCTGGGTGGGAGAAACACATTTCCAAATACTAAACTCAACATACAAAATTTAAAATATTCCACACAACATGTACATAGTTTGTTACGTCATTTCGTCATTGCGACACGTCATTTCGTAAATACCGCACTTAATTTGTGAAGTATAAAATTTCTTTCTAGTCGATTTTTAGTTATGACAAAATGAAATGCATAATAAAAATATCAAATTTAACAAAAAGTATGCTTAAATACATTTATTAAATTACCATTGTAAATCTGTCGCATATTTGAACAAAAATGATTCAATTTGAAAATTTTAATATAAAATCCATTGCAGACTGTACCGGGAGTTAATGTTTCATCATTAACGCATATTTAAACGAACTGAAAATCAATCAAAAATCAAAAAGTGGTTTGCGAAAAAAAGAAGCTTCTAGAAGAATATATTACTGATACACAAAGATGAATCGATGAAAATTGTTTTGTTACTAGACGAGAATTAAAAGAATTGTTTACAGACAGAATATGATTGTAATATACATGAATAAACAATTGGAGGATGCAGTAAACCTTTTAAGTGCTCATTAAAAAGATAGATATATTAAGTTTAACCACTTATATAATTTATAACTAGAAGAGAAAACATTCGCCATTATGATATTGCTAGACGGATTTTTTTAATTGTACCTATTTGAATTGATTTTTCTTCGATTTAATTATAAAATGATATATGCTTAAATGAATTGTATTTTACGGTGTCCAGAAAATATATCACAGAAAAAACACCACAATGAAAAAAACATTACAGTGAAGAATCAGTCAGTTAAATTCAACCAAACTTTCCAAAAACATTTTTCGTACACAGGGGCAGGTCGACGAAATCTTTCACCACCGGAAAAAAGAGTCTTCCGTTTGATCATTTAGATTGCAGTGATTTTAAACTATTGAAAAACTACTTTTATAATTTTGGATACAACAGAATAGAACAAAAGGTGTTTATAAAACTCGAAAGCAAATTTAAGTTTTTCTTACCCCTTTTAATACCATATTACCTATAATCATCTACCGAAAAAGTATGCATTTCTTACCATTCGAGTCCATTGGACCCGTGGGTTAAATAAACAAATAAATAAGTAAGGACATCGTAAAAATTTCAATGCATATTTAAGTCGAACAACAAAATTATTGAATATTGGAATAGGGTCTTATGCATCTGTCTAGTAGAAGGAAGGTTAATATTTTACAAAATTATAAATATTATTTTATAATAATCAAAAAATCATATAATAATATTATTTTATTTAAATAATTTGGAATTATTTTCAAAAATTTTAATTATTTATTCAATTTATTATTAATTTATTTTAAATTTTAATATTAATTTTATTAACATTAAAAAATATTTAAAACAAAGAAAAGTACTCAGAAAGAAATCGAAAATAATAATATAAATAACTTGTATAACAATCATTCTAAAATTTTTTAGATAGAAAAAGTAAATAATGAAAAAATATTAAAATAACTTTTTATTATTTAATAATTTATTTTAAAAAATTGAGATAATTAAAAAAATAATAAACATCAAATAAAAATATGATGATTTATTCACATTTCTTACAATTAGTTCGAAAAAATTTTAAGTTAATCAAATAATTTTTAAACAATTTTAACTATATTACAAATTATTTTTTAAAAAATATTTAAGAAAACAATGAAAAATAAAAAAATTATTTGGTTAAAAATTTGTACAAATATGAAACATGTATTTAAAAAAGGGAATGCCTATTCATTTATAGAACACTTGGTAATCATAACTGTAACTACATTTGTTGAATATTTCGATTATTAAACTGACAACTAGTAAATCAAAAAATTTAATATCCATACTTTATGCAGGCAGAACACTACTTAGCCCACAAAAATTTTTTGTTATCTTTTGTAGAAGGTAAAATTACTATTGTTAGATGTTTTTGGAACATCTTCCACGCTATCGATATTAGAAGCCGACATTACTTTTTCAAATTTTATTTCTCTACAAAAAATGTATAATACATTTTATTTAAACAAATTTAATCGAAATTAAATTCATTTATTTTTTTACTTTTGAGGAACTATTTACTCCATAAATCTCAAACCGGTATAATAAAAATAAATAAAGTATTAATAATCCATTTGACGTTTTTTTTTACTTTCTGCCAATTAAATAATTTCATTTTTTAATTTTAAATTTACGAAATTTTATCATAGTTAATATAACTTTATTTAGTTCTTGATTTTTTTTTATTTTAAAATGACACTTTGAATTCAATTATTATTTCAAAAATTTCAAAAAACATTTCAGAAAAAATTCCTAACATTCCCCCTTTTCTTTACACTTTTTGAACTTTTCAACATTTCTGATTATTTGTTTCTCCAATTTATAACTCCTCTCATGAATCCTTTCTATAATGTTGTATGGTCCCTCATATCTGTCATCCCCTTTATGTCTCACTTCTTTTTTTACCTTCACCTGATCTCCCACCTTGAACTTGAGCCTTGTTTGTTCTTCTTGGACTTTAATGTTATCGTCTGAAGCCTGCCTACTAAACTATACTATACTAAAGCCCATTACTATACTATTTCTGTCTATCTATTTTCCTATTGAATATCATTTCAGCTGGGCTTCTCCCAATCATTTTTTGACGTGTCGCATTCAACGTGAATTCCACCTCTGGCAGCATATCTGCCCAACTCGTCTCCTTCCTTTCTTTTAAACTTGCCTGTATATATTCACATATTGTTCGAAATTGTCGTTCCACAATGCCCTTCGTATTTTGGTGGTACAGGCTCGAGAACACTAATTATATACCTTCTTTAACCATTAATTCTTTTATCGCCTGCGATTCGAAATTTTTCCGGCTGTCTACATGTATTTCTTTGGGAGCGCAAATTTCAATATCCATTTTGTCAATATTATGTGCATAATCGTATGCTCATCTTGTCGTTTGATTGCTATCAAAACTATATATTTACTGAAATGGTCAATCATGCCCATTATATACCTTTCTTTTCTTATTGTCTCCCTCCATGGGCCGCATATATCAATATATACCTTCTCAAATGCCTCCGATGAAGTTATTTTGATTGTATCCTCTTTCGTTTTCGAAGTATCTGTTTTGGTTTGTTGACATTCTTTACTCGCTCCGACTACTTCTTTTACCAGTTTGCGTTTCACTTCTATTTCGAATTTATCCTTCAAATAATGATAAACTTTTTCTGCTCCTGCGTGACATAGAAGTCTGAGTCTGTGTGATTAATTCACTTTTTTTTCTTTGGGTATCCACTGATGTTGTGCTTCTTTTACCTGGCTTCTTTTCGTAACCGCTAATGACCGGATTTTTAGTCTGTCTGACTTTGCATATTCATGTTGTATATAACATTGAGTACATGTAACGCATGTGCGGCGAGATAACATGTCTACATTCCCATGCAATTCTCCTTCTCTGTATATCATCTCTATATCTAAATTACTAAGGTAATTTATCCATGTTTGGAACTGAGCGGTTATCGGTTTCTTTGTATGAAGCATATAGGTGATGGCTTTATGGTCAGTCCTCAGTTTAAATCTCTTGCCATATAAATAATGATTAAAATGCTAACAGAAATAATAAATGGCTAACAATTCTTTCCTCGTTATACAATACCCTTTCTCATGTACACCCATCGAATGCGACCCGTACGCGAATACTTGTTCTCATCCAGTTTCGCCAACCTGTGATAGTACTGCTCCAATACTGTCAAAGCTGGCATCCGTATCCACATATGACACATTGACTATTACGAAATTTACGTTTTTATTAATAATTATTCTAAAAATTTTTTATATGATTGGATAATTTGGTCATTTAGGCATGGTTTTTAATGCTTTATTAATAATTCCTCCGTGACTATCCTCACATGATAAATGTGTCACAATTATTCTCCGAGACTTTAAATTCAGTTTATAGTTAACTTTATCTTTATTTCTGCGTTTTTAATGTGAACGAGAATCGAGCTATTCCTACTCAATCGGGTGTGTTCAGCTATTCTAGTGCGGAGATGACGATTTGTTTCTCCAATGACCAAACATGTTTTGTTGTGTAATAAAAAATTATTAAACTGACGTGTTTTCCTTTATATATATATATATACATATATATAAAGTAAGCTAATTTAAATCATTGAAGAGTTTTAAATTGTGTTTAACCTACCGTAACAACAACATTTTCGTTTAAAGAAAAAGTCAAGTTGATTAGTGCGATCTTCAACACTGGTTCCATTGTAAAGAATGACGCATAAATCTGACTGGAAAACGTGTTCATATCCCAAACATGATGGATCAAGTAAACATTTTTCTTCACAATCAACTACACTTAACGTTGTATTTTTTACTTTGACTATAATTTCACAATTTGCCACTTTTGTAAAATCAAGCACGAATATTTCCGGCGAACAGTCGCTTTCGTACAAAATACAATATTGGGGACAAACAGTGTCTGGACACGGTTTACAATGCCGTCCAGATGGAAGCACCAAATAAATAATTACGTATATATAAATTTTATATAATGACTTTATTTCCATAATAAAATCGATTATAATTGATGGACATAAATATTTGATTAACATGTATTTAATAATAATATATTAATAATAATATATTATTGAATCTTGCAAACGCTAATTTGACGTTTTTGATGAATATTTCAATTAATGAACATTGTTTCGAAATTTGATACTTCATCATCCACCGTTATAATTTGGAAAATAATTTAATGTAAATTTAGATGTTTGTTTTTAATGGAAGGCTTTAAATTTATATTTTATTATTTCTAGACGTCGTTAGATATCAATCGCAAAAGTTTTCTAATTAACTCTAAGATGCGAAAACCTGAAACGGCTGCGCCACTTAAAGTAAGAATCAAAGCCCTTCTATGAAACATCAAACTCATCCACGAAGTCAAGAAACGACAAAGTGATCAACTAGATCAAGTGTGGATGAAACCATAGCATTACATTCTTCAAAAAGTAGAAATATTTCTGTTGTAGCTGTAATTAACGGAAATTCTATGCTGTCTCAAGGTGAAGAATTCCAAGTTTGCCAGACGGAACTCAAAACTATTTGTACAGAACAACAAATCCCAACATTTATATTAATCATCTCTAACGAAAGTATTCATCATTACTGAAATTAATCGTCTACGCGCTCTGTACCTTCTTCCATGAAGTCCCTTCCTAAATCCAATTGAGAATTACTTCAGTAAGTGGAAGAATCTTGTTATCAGTCATTTAAGAACATTAATTAAGAACAGTTACAAGACCGAGTAAACGAAAAGATCGGGAAAATATGTAGTTGATTAAAACAGTGATGTAATTGATAGCCAAAAATACTGTTGGTATTGCAGAAATAATCACAAGAAAACAAAATATATTATATGTACACAGTTCCTAAAAACTGCATTTTTCTAATATGAACTTAAAAGAGAAAAATAAATTCCTTCAGCTCATATGTTCCCCAACCCAAGGGACAACGCTATGACGCCAGGTACACTGTCCCAGGCTGAAAATGTTGTATTTCAGCAAAGGACACATAAACTTGGCGATTCTTACCCTAAAATATGACGATAAACTCTGTCATGCACTTGAATATATTGAAAGACAATCTCAGCTCTATAATTCAATTTCAATGCTGCACAGTCCACACATCTTAATATGTGAAGTCTTGACTCATTGAACTGGACATTACTCAACGTTCACCGTGATCAGAAAGCTCTCCGGATTTTAATTCAGTCGAGAACTGTTGGAAAATCTCTAAGAAGAAAATTGCAGCCTCAAGCCAACGTCGGATGCTCAAAAGTGACACTCGGTTACTGCTGCCGGTTGATTGATTCGATGCCCGACAGGATTTCCTCTGTAACTCAAAAGTTTTTCAAACTTTTTAAAATTCTTTATTATTAGTTATTCATTTCCTTATAAAAATTGCACATATTTTCTTACTCTTTTCGATATGTCTCATTTAATAATTTTGCCCCAGTATTAATTTATTAGTTATTATTTTATATCAACATGAAGTCGTCTAAATGCACAGATCGTGGATATCGGATAATTAATAAAATGTTGTCTATTTTTTTAAAGTAATCGAATGGCAGCCCGAAATCTGTCATCAGTGCCAAGATATTGTATCAAATTTTTAGAACCTTTTCTCATAAAATATTTTCAAAAAATATTGGAAAATGGAAAATTTGTATGCAACCAGATATCGAGCAAAAAGGACTACGTTTCATTTGAAAAAAATTAACTTTTGTATCAAGTCGAATATTAGTATTAACCGCGAGCCTTATGTTCAGATAGTAAATGTTTTAATTGATTCCTGTATTGTCATTGGGATTAAACGACTGTTCAAAATTTGGGTTCAATTTTATGTTTGGAAGTGGTTCATAAATCGATCGCAAGATTTGTTACAGACAGAACGACAAAAAAGCAACATAAAAATCGTACCAGAGTTTTCCGTAAAAAAGCCCCAAAAATAAAACCCTATTTGGCCTTAACTTGGTTTTGTCTCTCCAAAAACGGAAAGACCAAGCCTTGAGTCAATTTTCCTTTTTACAAGCTTTTATTACATTTCATTTGTTTGTTTGTCTGTCTGGATCCATCAAATCTTGCGATCGAAAATTCACCCTCTTCCCGTTCACCTAGCGACATGAAACTTTCAGGATGGATGTATTCTAGGTGACAATACACTTTTTCACTGTCACTGCTCATCTACCGCCTTTAGTTTGGCCCTAAAAAAAACTAATTAAAGTATCGTTCTCATGTTTTCCTCAGTAGTAGGCTTTGAAATTTGCTACATCTAAATGCAAATAGAAAGCGGGTTTTCGCCTAGTAGGCTTTGATAATTCAGTCAAAAAATGTGGGAAGTGGGTGAAATAGATACAGAACCGCAAACATATGACAAATTATAAAAGCTTGTACACCAAAAATTTTTTTGGTATGATTATACTTATATATCAAAATAAACGTCCATGATGAACCTGTTTTTAAATGTATTTCCAAATTGTCAATAAGAAACAATGAATCAATATGAGAATACTTTAGCAACGTCATTCAAGTTAATTAATAATTATTATGAAATAGAAATGTTGTTTTCAATTGAATGGCTCAATATGTTATGCTATTTTTCCATTCTTTATATTAGCTCACTTTCTATGTATCCATGAAATTTAGAAACCTATTTTTGAAGGTCTTTTACTCAATAAATTTTCTCTAAACTTGGAACCCTTACTCATTTTCAAAAACAATAAATGATAATGAAAGAATATTTGATCAAAAAAACTTATTAAGATCTCAGAATTTGGAAAACGGTCCCATTGGAGTTCATGAACAATATTAATTGAAAAAGATCTACTTATAAATTATAAGTAGTTTATATTACACAAAAAAGTATTAATAAATTAATAAATATTATTGATATTATTAAATGTAATAGTAATTTTCCCTTCTACAAAGATAACAAAAAATTCTCTTGGCCAAATAGAGTTCTGACAGCATAAAGAATGGATTTTTTTATAAAATTTTTTTTTGACTTACTAGTTGTAGTTTAAGGAATAAATTTGACTCAAAAGTAATTTCGATGGACCTTTACTATGTGAAAAAGTTGAACCTTCAAAAATGCGAAAGACCAGAGACTTCTATATGGAAAACTTGATACTATTAGAAAATGATTATAATCTAATGAAAGAACGTTTATTCGAATTTCGTTTGCTTTCAATTTATAGCAAAAACTTACTTGGAATACAACATTTATGTCTAAAATAATAACTTGGCTGATTCGCCTTTTGCCTCACAATATCCCTCTTTTCCTTATTGATGCAAGTCCGAGAAGAAAAAATAAACTGATAGCCGAAACACAATTCATTAAAATAGCAATCTTCTTCGCATTTTAGTCTGTCACTAGTGTAGTTCTTAATTTTACCTTCTATTTCACAACTTTTACTGGCAGAAAAATCAAGCCAAAATAGTTTAAAAGAACACTGACCCCGATACTCAAAACAATCCTTCGGGTAATCTAAATCAGGACAGTTGAAACAAATTCCAATTAAACATGTTAAGATGACATATAAATTATCGTATAGTACTTCTGTCATAAATAGATTAATCAATATTTTAATATAATAAACATATACAGTTAATAACGAGTATTTTCATATAAACAAAATTTAAAAACCTTGCTTTCATTTTCCATAGTGTTCGCAAATGATTTTGGTGTATATAGACAACATTTTTTATTTTTATTCTACTGAATTTTAAGTACTTTCACTTTTGATTATTTTGTGCACTTTCCTTCGATTTGCAAACATACGTGCATCTTCGTGTTTCGCATCAAGATAACAAGTGTTAGGGTTCCGAAAAAATACTTGTGAACACTTTTGATAAAATTTTATAAAGGAAAATTTTTAAAAAATTCCTTTAATAAAATTATAAACTTCAAATAAAATAATATTTAGTTTTACAAAACTTGGAATTAAAATTATAAATATTTGTTTTACTTCATCAAAAATTATAAATATTTTACTCTTTGTTTTATCTCATCANTTTTCAAGGCTGAGGAAAATTACTATATAAACGACATTAAAATCAGTCTTAGTTTGCCCAAAAGTTTTGCCTAAAAATATTTGCAAGAAGAGTTCACGTAAGTTGAGTAAAAGGAAAACAAAATTTAAATTTATTTTTATTTTATCGTTTTTTAAAAGAAACCATTAGTACCCTGTATGGGAGAAAACGGTTTTCTAAATTAAAGTTATTAATCAAAACATCGTTCGTTTTGGGAGATCCACAGTTTTTACTGTAATCTGTTAACTCGCACGAAATATTGATTGTTTTTGTATTCTGTCATCAGAGAATTGAATTATTATTATAATTTGCGACTTGTTGATATTTGTTATTTGAAATAAAGTTTGATAAAAGAATTTGTGTTCGTTACTCATATATTTATGTTGGAAGACCATTCTGAATAATTGGAGTCAGATTAAAGATTATTGAATAAAGATTATTAAATAAAGATTATTGAATTGAGCTTATTGATTAAAGGCTATTGATAAAAGATTATTGATTAAAGATTATTGATTGAGAATTATTGATAAAAGATTATTGATTGAGAATTAAAGATAAAAGATTATTGATTGCGAATTATTGATTAAAGAATTAAGAAAAGAGATTTACGATTAAAGATTTAAGAATTGTATTAAAGACAATTTAATAAATTAAAACCCAACACAAGAAAGAAATATCATTTGCTTGCAAAGGGAGATGAAGGCAAGGAAAAACTAAAAAATTAAAAAATTTACTATTAAATTAAATAACCAATCAAAATGAAGAAAATACGATAATAAAAGACAATACTTTAATTACATGGGCTTTAATTTAATTACAACTTAATACACATGTTTCATGTATTACAACATATTATGACAATACAAACAAAAAGCAAAACTTAGCAATCAAAATTGACTGATTTTACAATATAACAGGGCATTTACATGTTGGAATGGTATCATTATTCAGAAATTATGACACATACAATAGCAAATCCAAGTATATATACTATTATAATTGACCAATTAGAGTTTAATAAAATATAATGATTGACTTAATGATTTATAAATGTCATTCTTTATCATAACAGCATTTCGGTGAAAACCGAGTAATTGGAAAAGTTTATGGCCATCCTTGGCATCCGAGGTCACCAGAAAAGCTTCCCCGGATGGATGGATAACTGAAAATTGTAGAGACTACAGTACCGGCATTGGTATACAGGGTAGTGTGTCATAGACTCAGTATCGGGTAGAAACCATAAATAGACAATTTTTATTTTCGGGGAACACTCAAAGCTCGTATGTATCATCATTACATACAAAGTGATTTAAATAAACTCAAAGGAAAAATCTGACATTAAATAAGTGCATTCAGTGTTGCAGAATTGGGTTGATCAGTATCAGACTTGCAGAGACGTTGTGACTTAATTATTCAAGAGAATGGGAGTCACATTCAACATTTATTATAACCCCATCTATCATGTTACTTGTTGCATAACTTTGTTATTAGTTATTGTTTCTAGTTATTGAATAATAAACATTTTAAAATGTCATTCTTTATGGTTCACCCTGTATATTTATAATATGCTTTAAAATAAATAAATTATAGTTGATTAAATTATAATCACATGAAAGAAATCAAGATATGAATGTAAATAGTGAAGTTTAAAAGACATTCTAGAGTTGACAAGCAGTTTTTTCATAATATCATTGTAGTATGGGGCTTTTTTGTAATAGAGAAAGTTATTAGCAATATTCTTGAATGCAAATAATTATCGTCTTTCTGTCCCTCTCCTTTTTCCAAGCAGAGTTTCTATTGCAAACATTTTCTTCACCTATGGACTAATAAATATTCCGGCCTCTATTTTGGAATCGGAAAATTTTGGAAACATTGACCTTGTCTCCTTGAAACATTCATCATTATGATCTACTGTTGTGAGGAACTATTTTATTAATCCCAATTTAATGCGGTCGCAAGACGATTGGGCGCAGAAAAATTAAATGATAATAGTTTGATCATTTTGTTGAACAACAAATGAAATGATAATTATGAGAAATAATAATAAATAAAAAAGTTTTAAAAACCACGTTTTCATATGGACTAAAAAGAGTTAAATAATTTCAAATATGCACAACTAAAATTAAATGGAATGTTGTATGACTAAAAAACGTGGGGCGCAATTTAACTTCATAATTTTACCTGATTTGAAACTTTATTCATTTTTTTTATTCTTTAATTGACAGATTTAGTTTTGTAAACTTATTGGAAATCTATTTTTTTCATGAAAGTTTTTTGGGGAGGAATTTTTTGAATTTCATTAGGTAGTATCTGAATCGCTGCATCAAACATCAATTAGGTCCTTTTATTGTTCTGACTTATTTTCCGGTTAACAATATTATCATGTATTGAAAGTTAGACAATTGATATTAGCGCCCCATGTTTTTTAGTCATACAACATTCCATTTAATTTTAGTTGTGCATATTTGAAATTATTTTCCTCTTTTTAGTCCATATGAAAACGTGGTTTTTAAAACTTATTTATTTATTATTATTTTCTTATTTTTTAGTCTTGAAGTAAAACGTGGTTTTTAAAATTTTTTATATATTATTATTCCATATAAAATTAAAATTAATTAATTTGAATTTATTAGAGCATTTTTGAGATGCAGAGATGCTAAAATCTCAAAATGTCAGGCAGAAGAAGCCTACATAATAAATTTCAGAATGATCGGATGAGTGGAAGTGGTCTAAAAAAGCGTGGGAAAAGTGAAACATCACAAACAAACAGACAGACAGACAGAACCCAAAGCAAGTTAAGAAAAACGTGGTAATAATAAAAAAGCGAATAAAAAACGATTTAAAAGAAAAATTAGTAAAACTTAAAAATAATAAAAACAAAAAAATATTAAGAACGTTAAAAAAATATTAAGAAGATTAGAAAAATTTGATAAGAAAAATAAGATAATCATCATTAATTATAAAAATTTACATTAGAACAATGCGAAAATTAATGTTTTCACGAAAGTCAATTAAACTTTATGTTTATTTTGTTATCTTTTTATGACTAATTTTACACTGTCATCTAAATATTGTCATAAAATCTTTCTGAGCCTAATTGTCTTGTTGTACTTGTCGACATTTTAATCTATATGTTTATAATAATATCTAAAAACAAAAAACATAAAACTAAAAAGCTCAACATAAGAAGAACTGTTTGAATAGTAAAGTTGATGTAAGTAATTTTAAGATTTTGTGTTCACAATATGATAATTACTGGGAGATGGTGATAATTGAAGCATCTATCAATAACATCTCTTTATTTTAAGTTTAAAACAATCTCTTAATATAAAATTTTTAAATTTACGTTTTTTTAATTTAATAATATTAATATTGGAAAGTTGATCGAAAAACCCTATTATTATTATAACCATAAGAATTTGTTGACCTGATTTGTTGACGTGGATTGGACCGGAATTTTGGCAGTCTCCGGATTGTTTCTATCTGAGGGCTGTTGATTTAGTGATGGATGATGGAAGGTTGACGGTGAGAATTGTCTGCTTGCTGGTTCTGTGAGTTTTTGTGACGAAAGATTGGTATAAATTCGACTGAATTTTTACACTCTACCAGAACTTTTATCATCAAATATATTTTTTAAAAAGAATTTGACTTGGTAAATTTTACCTTTTATTTTTTTGTTGATGGTGATTTGGAGATGTCCTCATGGTTGCCGATCCGTCGATGGGTAACGGCCGGTGCTGATAGTGCCTGCCGAGACTGTTGATGATCAGGCAGTAAATATTTCTCGAGGATATTTGCAAGCTACCGATCTGTCAATAAGGGACGGCAGGTGCTGTTAGTGCTTGTCGGGCCTGTTGATGATCTGGTTGTGAAAAGACGTTATTGTTAAACTGAGGATTTGTCTTTACTTATCTCCATCAACTATTTTTTATTTTTTTATTTATTTTTTTATTACATCAATGAATCCACTTCTCATCCTCATTTAGGTAATGAATCGACCGATTTATGAAAAAGAAGATAGAGGGTTGCCTCGTGAGCTTCAGAAAAGGAGGGAATAAATTGACAAAATTACAAAAGAGTTGTCCGAAAAAACAACGGAGCTCGAGGAATACAGAAGAATTTCAGTTCCTTTATAAGTACACAAACCGATGGTGGAAAAATATTTGTTATCGCAACAAAAAATATAGGCCTTACAGGTTGAAATTACCGAGTTGAGGATTCAACAAAATATGTCGTAGTACCACAAAAAAATCATAAAGAAAATCTCCCAAGAAGATCCTGTGATAATCTTCGAGACTGCTTCTAAAATTGCAGCAAAGGCACCCATGGATGCGAAAGATGGAAACCTTGCTTCATCTTCAACAATTCATGCATCTATCACTAAGGAAGGTATGATGGCATCAATGATCGGCAAAATTAGCCGAACAAAGAAAAGGCGCGAGCAAAGAAAACGAAATGCACAACTATTCCAACAAGCAGAAACTGAATTGAAAAAGATTCAAGGTTCAGACCATTCCGTTTCGTACCAAAAGAAGCAGAAAAATGTACAGCAAAGCGGCTTTGAATTAAAAGAGACTCCTTGCTTTAATATGAATGAACAACTCATGGTTACAGTCCCTGGCGGTGTGTTCAATGCAATCCAAAAATTGTTCGAGGTTAAATCAAGGGAACAAATCTTAAAGGAACAACAAGCTTGCCTTCGCTTTCGATCCATTACGACTGGACAGGGAGAAGAGTTTATAGTTTTATCCGATTCGGAAAATTGATGATGAGGAGTGGATTAATTGATTTATTGTATGATTTCAATTTTTAATAAATCTTTAATATGCAAAGTTTTGTTTATGTTCTTTTCAGTAAACATATTAAAATCCATTTTAAAATTAAATAGTAGAGAAATGATAAATAATTGAATATAAGAGTCGTAAGAACCCGAGAGCTGCTTGATTCTCCTCATTGGTTAGAAATTTAGGGCCAGATGAGTATAATCGGATATGATATGGATCTCTGATAAGTGATAGGTAGAGACACTCTACAGAGAGGCATATCTAAATAATATGTTGCGTCAAAATAAACTCAGATTCTAAAGCATACCATGAAACAAATAGATTTAAATTAATAAAATTAAAATAATAATGTAATATCCAACACTAATAATATCACATCCAACATATTCATGAAAAATAAAATTTAAAAATAAATACTAAAATGAATTTTATTTTGATTTGTTCAAACAACAGCCTACTTGATTAGTTTTTTGTAATTTGTGAATTTATGTTGGAGTTAAAGAGATTTAAAGTAATATTTTTCGTACTCAGTCCTTAATTGTGATAAATACTAAAACAAGGGTTTGCGGCTGCATATGTACTTTTAGACCGAGCTTGTGCAGGCTCTTTACAGACTTTGTATGTATCAACGACTACATACACGTAAAATAACTATGAAAGAGGATTCTGTTGTAAATCATTATTTTTTCAGTTAGAATGGCTAGCGCTGCTAAGACCATTGTACTTAGACTAATTGCTGGAGAAAATGAAAGTAATGATTCCGTGATTGATGGCATTCACAAAGATGTTGCTCCTTTGTCTGACTCTTCTATAGACGGCTTTAGTAGTGATAATAGCGCTGATTTCAATGACAGTAAAAGTTCTATCGACGAAATTGAATGCAATGACGACGAATGTATAATTAGATGGAATGATACCGCAATGAAAGGTTATTGATGAGAACTATGCGGTACCTGGTAGAGCTTGCAGGTAAATCTAGTTTCTGATTTTATCGTTTATACTAATCAAAGACTCAGAGAGAATCCGATACTTGATTATAATGTTTTTTATGAGATACCTACCATTTCATTTATGTTATATTATCTACACGCAGATATGATTGAGATTATTGTTATAGAGATAAATCGACAGCGATGAAGAAGAAGTTATTGACATTGTTGAAATAAAAGACTTCATTAGACTTTCTTATAGTACGTCGTGTGTACCGTGCTTCCGATGAGTGCTCAAACGAACTTTGGTGTGTTTCACATGGACGCGCAGTTTTAATTAAGTCTATATCATTGTCACGGTTTAAATTAATTCGCAGCATTCTACGATTTGACAATGTGGAGATGTATGAGGGTTAGTAAGAGACAAACTAACAACAGTTTGACTACTACTGGATGGATTTGTGCAACACAGTCAAGACTCGTATATTTCTGGCTCATCAATCGCAGTGGACGAGCAACTATATGGCTTCAAATCCGACAAAATATGGTCTGAAATGGTGGCTTGCTAGTGGTTCACAAAATTATTACTGCTGGAACCTACAGTTTTAATGTGGCAGGGAAAAGAAGCGTAATGTCATGGTTTTATTTGGGGAACGTGTTGTTTTGTCTTTGACGAGAAGCTGAGTCATAATGGTGGAAATATCACATGTTACAACTTTTTCAAATCACAAATCTGATCAGACTCTTTTTCGAATCGAAGTTTCAGCTGGCGAGAACAAATTTTGCTTCAAATATTCATAATTTTTTATCTCATTAATCTCATTTACTGATATATCGTCTTTGAAGGAAGAAAGTTTAATTTCAATCATCACGAACACATCCAATCATGAAAATGTTAAGTCACTTTAAATCATTTTGATCCTATTCTAAAGAATGTTGTCAAAATTATTCCAATCGTAATGAAAAATAGGAAATAATTCCAAGCGAAATTCTAGTTTTAGTTGCCGATTTCGATGTGAAGAACAAAATCATCAGTTTTGCTGGTGAAAATACGTCTCAAAAACATGCTTAAAAATATTTTAGTTTGATTTATTTCATATAAAGTTCATATAATAGTTTTCAACTATTACAATAGTAATTAATCCCTTTTTTCATTACTCTGCAAATGCCGTAATTTTGAAAAAATAATAATAATAAATAACCTATACTTTCATTATTATAACAATTTCATTATTTTCTAAAACCGTGGTTCTCAATCTTCTTGAAGTCGGGAAACACTAAACTTTAACATTTATTCCTGCGGAATACGAACCAAGTCCTTCATTTTCGTGACAGATATCCGACAATAAATATCAATCAAGAATACACATTTTGTTCTAATTTAAATAAAGTAAATAGTGACTAGAATATTTTGAATGGCTAACTGCACCACTCGGTCTAATATATTGCATATTACATCATTCGTATTTGTTGATTACATTACCATTATTTTACATTGTACTGATTTTCCTTTTGCGACATTTTTTTGAATCTATGTTTCAGTTTTTCGCGGAACACTTGATGTGTCTTCGCACAACACCAGTGTTCCGCAGAATATGGTTTAATATTTGTATAATCTTAATATTAATTAATGAAATCATTAAGTTAATTGCTCAAGTCATATTTAAATGACAAATTTTAATTAATAAGTTATATTACGTGTTTATAATTATTTTATTATTGACAACATAAACTGTATGGTGAAAATAATTTTTCTGTCATTATTATTATTGGGCTCTTGTTCAAAAGACATTATCATGAACACAAAAGTTTATTTCTATAACAATTTAAATTTTTTAAACAAATATTTTTGAGGAACTTTTGTACTTTCTTTTTTACACAACCAATATAAATAAAAATAGATATAAATAAAAATATGGTTAATATATATATATATATTAGGGTGGTGCTTATAATGAAGAAAAAAATTTTTTTTTGAATTTTTATCGGGACACCTTCTCATTTTGTTTCTTTGTCTATAAAAATGAAACTGTGAAAAT
>MQRK01228691.1:3116-25650 GCA_001938485.1 Girardia tigrina
TTAGGTATAAAATTTCTCACATGTCTAGAAAAAAATTATTTTCCTCTTTTTAGTGCATTGGTAATGCTTGAAAAATGTGGTTGTTTTTATAAAAAAAATTTTTATTAATAATATTATTTAAATTAAATTCGGTGTATAGTAATCACCTGGGCAATTGAGTGTGTTTGATGAGGGAGAGATGAGTGATTGTGTCTGTGTTTAATTGTGTTGAGAAATGTAAATGTAATGTGCTTGAAAAACGTGGTTGTTTTTATAAAAAAATTTTTTTATTAATAATATTATTTAACTATTTTTAGTTATCATTTAGGAATTTTTTTTTCAAAATTTTTTTTATCAAATTGTATTGTCATCGGAAGCAAGCCTGTATAAAAAAATTCAGCTCAATTGGATGACTGAAAGTGGTCGAAAAATCAATCGCAAGATTTGTTCAAGACAAACAGACAAACAGACAAGAAAGCAAGCTAATAAAAACGTGGTAATAAAAAGGATCTAAATGCCACAAATAAAAAATTGATTGATTTAAAACTTAATTAGTCTTCGGAGAGTTGATAGCTTGCCATGTTTTTTCTTCTTACCTTCTACTAAATATTATTATATATATGATGTATAATGATTAATTACAAATGGTTAATTACTAATCAATAATAAAAAACTACATCACTTACGATCAGGCGCGGACGCAGAAAAAAATTCGGAGGATATAATATTACATTTCATTTTCCAGCTTTTATTTATACAGTTAAAAAAATTAAATTAATTATTATTAAAATAATAAAATTTATATTACCATCATAATACCACTAATACAACTCATATCACTTGGTCATTGTTCATTACTCGCTTCTATAGTAGGAAGGATTTCATTATCTGAAGCATTATTTTGTTTTGAAGAAGAAAAAATTCTATGCTCTACAAAGCTTATAGGTAATTAAGATCATAATTTAAATTTTTCGGGGCGGGGTATTTTCCTAAATTTTCAAATTATTAATTGTTTCGAATAGTTCACAAATATAACTCAAATATTTTAACTTAATCTTATTTATGATCAGGTTAAAAACAATGAAGTAATTAAAATCATAATTTAAATTTTCGGGGATTTTATTAAATTTGTAAAACATAAATTATTTTGGAAAGTTCACTTTTTACAATTAAGGATTTTAACTAATTCTTATTATTATTCAGTTAAAAAGACTTTCATGTTAATAGGATCATAATTCATTTTTTCGGGGGGTATTTTTTTTCATTTTGCAAAATATTATTTATTTTGGATAGTTCAAATGTTAAAATGTAAGACATTTTAACGTATTCCTACGTAATTCAAACTTTTCGGGGGATGAGGATTTATCCTCCTAATCCCCCCCATGCATGCGCGCCTGCGTACGATATGACCTAATATTTAAAGTGCCTTAGTTACAATAGTATCTTAAGAGTAAATAAACCCTAATAAAAAATTCTTGCAATTGTGAGAAATATTGATGCAATAGTACAAAGGCAGCGGTAAACTTTGAATGAGAATCCTCACATAATTCTATCAAAACAGACATTTTATTTTAAAATTTTCAAATTTTTTACAGAATTTTATGGTTTTCAAATAAAAATTAAATAAATTAAATTAAAATTACATTGTAATGCTATTTAAAACAATTTAAAATGCTAGTCAAATGAATTTACTTTATTGTTAAAAATATAAATAACAATTATTTTATATTTTACAATTCAACACAAAAATATTAAAATAATTAAAGATTTTTTAATAAATTTATATTTTACATAGCAGATTTTGCCTGATTAATTTTGAAACTTTTTAATTTTTTTTACTTTTAGCTTTGTAACGAAAAAAGTAATTCATTTTTAATTTTAAATATTTGCTCATTTTTTAAAAAATTTGATGAGTTAAAAGTGCCAAAAATGTAAAAAATGAAAATAAATTGATATGTTAATTTTAATTAATATATCTCTTCCTAGTAGGATTAGTTTTTGATTTCCAAATCCATTGGACAATACAGAAATATAAAATAATTCTAATAAATTAAAACATAAAAGAAATTGCACCCCAAATCTTCAAATCAAATAAATCATTAAACCAGTTTCAGCTCCAAAAAATTATTTCTCATTAATTCAAACAAATTATACACAAAAATAATTTTAAAAGTTTTAGTTATAATATTATTTGGATTTAAAATTTACAAAAATCTGATTTAAAAAATGAAAATCATCTTAATATTTTAATAAATATTTAATTACAATAACTTGATAATTTATAATAATTTCATTTGAATAGACAGAAAATCAGAAAACTTATTTCCGTATGAGATTGAAAATATTTATATATAGTTTGAAAATTTATATAAACCAAATTTTTATATATTGAAACTTTGAATATTATATTTAGACGAAATAGTTGATTAAGAATATATATATATATATATATATATATATATATATATATATACAGTCAGGTGCGAAAGTTTGTGAACGCTTGTTGCTAAATTGCCTTTTGCACCCAACTACAATTATGTTGCACTTACACACCAAAATACAAAGATTTTATTAGAACATTATAATAATACACAAATTTATCAAAACTTGTCATAACTGACACATAAACGACGAAAACCCAGTGTATATTTAGTATTTTGATATTTAATAATATTTCAACCAGTCTCTCAAAAATATAATATTGAGTGAACGCAAGTTTAATATTTTGAAAATATAATTTGATTAAAGCTTTTTATATAATTATTGGACATGTTTCGATGTTTCTATATATCATCATCAGCAATTCACGTATATTTAGTAAATGAATATTGAATTGTTTTAATAATACAATTTTGATAGATGTATTAATTTTAAAAGGAATATTTAGAATTATATATTATTACTTATTAAAGTATTTTTTTCGCGATAAACTTTGATGTTGGTGTTCTTGGATTGACAATGTTAAATTGAGATCCAAAAACAAGTTAAATTCATCTAAAATGAAATATGAAGTGCACGACAGCAATCTAGACATATCGATCAGGGCGATCTAAAAAGAAGTAGGGTGAAAACGTCGAATTGGCTGATTCCTTACTCTTACAAGTCTATCAACAACGAAAGTCTTTGGAATTAAAATACAAACAGAAAGCAAGCAAATTGCCTTTTGAAAGAAACAGTTTCTACTGTACACAAAACACGGAATTCGTAAACACAATTTTCAATCAAATCGAAGAAAAATTTCAGCCTCACAAAAATCCGTTTGCGATGATTATTATAAGAAATTTAAAAGTTGTTTCAGAAATTCTTTGAAATCGTGTCAAAATTATTCAAATAAATCAAAATCATGCTGTGGAACCTTGTGTTATCGAAATTTAGCATGTATGGCATTTTATGCCTCAAAATGTTACGACAGTGAATTTGGTATCAATATCCACGTGAAAAATATTTGTTTCAAAGGAGACACTTTAAAATTTACTCTCTTACAAAAATTTAAATTTGAAAATGAATCGTTTTTGTGTCATGAGAAACGACGACCTAAGACCAAAGCAAAAGTTACTGTTTCTTTGGAAATACAAATTGTTGAGAAAGACCATAATTGTGGAGTAGTCCACCAAATTGTCGGGAGATTGATTTGAAAAATTACAGCGGAGGAAAAATTGTGGAATTTTTAGAATTAAAATGGGAAAATAATGTTGAATTTGAAAATGAAATGTATTTGAAAAGTTATCAGGAAAGAGGTAACAAACACATGTCGTATAAATTATATAAAATGAAGAAAAAGGAAGACTTTGTAAAAATGCCCATGAAATTTTACAAACATCAAGACAGCAAATATTTATTATTTCAAAATGGACAAATGTTTCATTTTAGTTTTGAAAATTGGTTCAGTTCTTCCTGTCGCTTAAATCTGGAAGATTTCTTTTCAATCCAGGACGTTTATTTACCGAATTATCAATATGTTAAGTTGATAAATAAGAATCTAAAATTCAATTCTCATTCAAAATTGACATTTCAATATTCATTCGATTCTTTACACAATCCGGCTCAAATCAACGTGGAATTAAAAAACAAAATCTACGAAATTTGATTGGTCGAGAAGAAAAAATGAAAATTGATCGATTCGAATTCATTTTTTCTCGAAAAAAATTAAAATTTCCTTTGTTTAAAAACAGTGACGATAATTTGAAATTATTTGTTTGACGACGACAATTTGTTCCGAATGGCTCGAAAGTATATGATTGATTGATGACAAATTTATCTGATTATTAAAAAACTTTTCGACGTTCGATTTGAAGAGTTGATCTTAAAATTCGATTGCTAAAGTAAAGCAGTTTGAATTTAGCGATCCGAAAATCTCTCCCGATATTTACATTTTAAAATCGAAATTTTTGTCGAAAAAATCTTCTTTAACTGTGTTTGTAAATTGAACAAAAACTTATCGAAAATAATCTTTTATTTGATATTTTGAATCGTATTTTTTTGTTAAATCAAAGCGAATTGTTTAAATGTATTATTATAATATTTTCGGCACGAAAGTTTTTTTATAAAATAATTGAAAGTCGTCATTGATTTATTTTTTGTATTAAAAATAAATATTTTCCGGCCTTGGTTCAAATGATGAGATTCGGACAATTTATAGACATTGTGGATGTGCTCCTAATCGGGGCGTTGATCTGTTTTTTCTGTATCGCTCATGTTCTATGCGATTGGTTCTGCGAGCCCGTTTTGGTTAACGTCATTCAATACATCGAAGAACAGTGAATTAAAAACCAATCGTTTTTCGGGTTACTTTTGGTTATATGCCGACGTTTTTTTGGATTAAAGGAATGTGGATCTACATCAATCCGTATTGATTGATTGCCGTGAAATTTCTCGTGAGTCTTGGACTGATCTTTCCGTGTGTCACTATCATCTGCACCGTCCTCTGCTTCATTCTTGCTGGCAATCCGAGTGTCGATTAGAAAAAACGTGAGATTAAAATATTTTTGTCTCCCCAACCTAATGTTCACTCCCCGCCGCCGGCGCGCCGCAGCCACAAAAATGCTGCGCCCGCTCTTGCACCAACAGCATTATTGGGTAATAATGGCAGAAAATATCTTAATTAAAATTTTATTTTTAAATCATTGTAAAAAATTTGAATGACTTAATTAATTTTATTTTAAATTTTCAATAAATCAAATTAATATTTTTAAATAATTAAATTTTAATTTAATTCTTTCTTTACTACAAACGCAGATATGTTTTTTTGCATATATAGGTCGAGAAACCGAGGAACTTATATTTTTGATTAATGTTTTTTACCGAGTTTAAATTACGAAAAACGTAAATAAGTGTGTTGCACATGCGTATAATACTGCTGTCCTATGCATACGTTACCAAAATATTATCGCAAATAAACTTTTCAAAATCGTAATAATCTTAAAATAATCCATAACAAAAGAGTTGAAGTTCAACCGTTAAACCAATGAAATTCGTATTAAATACATTTAAGAGTTTGTCAGATGACAAATTGGTTCATATAATCCTATAAAAATGATTAATCTATTCTTATCGATATCGATAACTGAAAACTTAACTTCAGATTGTCTCAAGATTGATTCAAATAGTATGTCTAATAAAAATTATAATGTGAGTTCGCAGTTTGAGCGTTTCCCTACATACATCCCTCAAAAAAATTAAGAAGTCACATATATGCGTGGTTTTTGTAAAAGTATCTAAACATTGACTGTTTTAGTCATCAATTTTACCTGAAGAAATAAGAATAATACTACATTTAAGTGCAACGTGATTTTGCGGTTGTTCAAAATAGTAGAAAAAAATTTGGAAAAATTAACAACCTGCTTTCTTTATGTTTCAAAAAAGGTTTGTTACAATTTTTTAATACAAAAAATTAATTCATTTCTTTTTCTATAGATCGAAATCTAAGAGGAGTCATCCAAACAAATTAAAACCGGTAGAATTATTTAACAAATTTCGAATTACCATTGCTTGAATATTTTGAAGGTCATTTGAAGGTCACTTGAAGGAATATTTTGCCAATTTCCATAAAGTCTATAAAAGCTCCACATCAAAATAAAGAAAATTTTAGTTTTTTTTAATTTTTTTATTTTAAATATTTTTTTCAAATAAATCATCTTTAATTTAAATATGATTTAAAATTCATTGAAATACATTTAAATTGGTTAAATAGTGACTAAAAATAAAAATAAATTTAAGTTTTCCCAAATACTTTTTTGTTTTAATTATACTGCGGAATCTTTGTAAGAGAATCATTGAGTCTCATTCAAACGAGATGATACCGTTTGAAGAAGCGATTTGAGTAAAATAAATTTTTGCAATAAAATTAATTTTATTCTTAAATGATAAAATTAAATTTGCATTTATCGTTCATAAATTAATTTTTTAAAATGAAAATATAATATTATCAAATAAATGTTTTATTTTGTATTTACAAGATGTGGTTGTTAACTGTGACCATTGAGAGACCGTTTCAGTTTCAACTTGATAATGCAGACTCAAATAATAAATATCGGCCTATTAATAAATCTGTTTAGGGTTTATGATACATCGATATCAGTATTGATGAATAAAGAAATTTAATAATAATTCAAGTAAAAGAGAAAGTTTATAGAAACAAAATTCGAACAAAATCCCAACTTTTTTTCTAATTTTACAATTAATTTGCCGGTCTCTTTTATATAAATAGTCTTTGATTTTTCAATGTATCGTACCACATGAAGGTTTCTTCACATTCAGAACAGACTAACTCAATAATATTCTTTTCATTTCCTTGTAATTGCAATTTGAGAGACTTAAGATGGCCTTTGAAATCCGATAGAAAAGCTAACTTTGTAACCAAAATGAACCTTCCAACATTTCGTGTTTTTCTTCCTGAAAAGTCTTTCTAAAAAGCTTTTCCAGCTAAGGCACCGGACATTACAAAAAAGTAATGAATCTTCATATTGAGAATTATTTTCTTCAAGTTGAGTACGGAACAGTCGGCTCCCTAAAGTACGGGCTCTTATCCAGTTAGTTATTTTCATAATATAATTAACATCCAATATTTTTGCACATAAAGTGTTATTATGAATTGTGCAATCAAATGATTTAAATCAGGAAATTGTTTATTTTGTTGACAAATAGTTAAAAATCTATTTTTTCGACTAACCATTGCAGGTGCTCCATCGATTTCTCACGCTGGTGCAGAAAAAGTGACAAAATATACTGCAGAAAAGTATGAAATGACCAACCAAAATGAAATAATAAAGGAGGTAATAGGACAATGTGAAGCATGTCAAAAAAGCAAAACAATAACGACGGCCACAAAAGAAAAACGAATAACATTGGTCGCAAATGAACCATTTGAGAAATTATATATCGATATTTGTGGACCATTAAAAGAGAAATGGAGAAAGAAAAAATACATTGTCGCAATCATCGATCAATTCAGTAGATATATTTCATTAACAGCGGTTAGTAAACAAGACGAAACCACTATAAAGAATACAATTATGACAAAATGGATTTTACGGTTTGATGCTCCGAAAGAGATTCATACGGATTGTAGTAAAACATTCGAATCGAAGGTAATAAAAGACATGGCTGAAAGCATGAGCATTAAAATGTGCAACTCAAGCCCTAACCATCATAACACGAATGGAATAGTAGAAAGACAATTTCGGACAATTAGAGAATATTTAAACGCATCTTTGCATACAAAGAAAGGATCAGACTGGGAGGAACTACTACCGAAAATAGAATTGACATTAAATGCAACTTTTCAGAAAACAATAGGAAAGAGCCCAGCGGAAATTATATTCGGTAAGAAAATATACAGAGAAAAATGGCATAGTCAAGATATAAAGTTACAGCAAGAAAAAGAAGACACAACAACCAAAAGACATTTTGAAATCAGAGAGGAAGTATTGGGTTGAGGAATAAGTTCCCGCCGTTTTTCGAAAAATTAAAATTTTATTTTTTAACAAAAAAGTTACTACAAATTAATCACGAATATAATCTCCGCCATTGTTCACGACTTCTTCCCAACGTTCAACGAGTTTTTCAATGCCTCTTTGGTAGAAATCGCCCGGTCTTTACTCGAAGAATTCAGCCAACCAAACTTGCAGTTCTCCATCATTTTTGAACGAAACACCACGCAAAGCGTTAGAAAGCGAACGGAAAAGATGAAAATCAGATGGAGCCAAGTCAGGTGAATACGGAGGGTGCGGTAACACTTCCAAACCAAGCTGTAATAACTACACAGTAACACTCCTGATTATCAACCAAGATAATTTTTATTTTTTTTATCTTATGTAAATATATTTGTTTTTTTTGGTATGAGCCTGGCAATCTTTTGTTTATGTAATTCATACTTTCCTTTCTTTTTGTGATAAAAAAAACATTCAGTCTTGTATAACACGATACTTTCAAATGTTAAACGCCTTTCTGCTATGTATGCGTTCTGCTATGCGTTCAATCATTTACTGGCGAAATTTGTAGATTATTTTATTTTATTTTTTGGATTAGTTTATTTAGAAGAATAAGAAGATCATATTATTTAAAAGATAAGGAAGAAAGTCAAGAAAGAAAAGAAAGCCAAGAAAGAAAAAGAAGAAGCTTAATTATATAATTATATCATAAAAGAATTAAATCAATAAAAAAACAATAAAAGAAATAATTAAAAAGTCATAACTGAATAAATTCAAGCAGAACTGTCAAATAGTGATAACACCGTTTTTTCTTGGGTGATTATCAGACCAACCTACAAAATAACTTTTGGATTATTTACATTAGTTTCTGGGACTTATCTCCTTTTGAAATCTATGTGTCTGTATTTCTTCTCAAATTTGGTGTAAATAATTGTTGTACCAATTATATAGTTGTTTGTTAAAAGCTAACCTTTTTTTAATCGACATTTGTTTATTTTTATTATATTCACTTATAACTAAGCTCATTAAAAAATATCTTTTTGATTAGCTTAGTTTTGTTAGTCATTTAATCAATTTTATTTCTGTTAAAGTAACGTGAATATTGGTTGTCAGTTGACTAATCAGAGTCGTTACTTTAACAACAAATCACCCAAGAAAAAACGGTGTTATCACTATTTGACAGTTCTGCTTGAATTTATTCAGTTATGACTTTTTAATTATTTCTTTTATTGTTTTTTTATTGATTTAATTCTTTTATGATATAATTATATAATTAAGCTTCTTCTTTTTCTTTCTTGGCTTTCTTTTCTTTCTTGACTTTCTTCCTTATCTTTTAAATAATATGATCTTCTTATTCTTCTAAATAAACTAATCCAAAAAATAAAATAAAATAATCTACAAATTTCGCCAGTAAATGATTGAACGCATAGCAGAACGCATACATAGCAGAAAGGCGTTTAAAATTTGAAAGTATCGTGTTAGACAAGACTGAATGTTTTTTTATCACAAAAAAAAGGAAAGTATGAATTACATAAACAAAAGATTACCAGGCTAATACAAAAAAAAACAAATATATTTACATGAGATAAAAAAATAAAAATTATCTTGGTTGATAATCAGGAGTGTTACTGTATAGTTATTATACAAGCACTTGAATGGCTTCTTTTGTCATTCTGGCAATATGGGGACGTGCATTGTCGTGTTGCAAAATAACGACATGTTGTCGATCCGGATGTTTTTGTCTTATAGCGACGTTGAGTCTATGCAGCTGTTGAATATAAAGTTCTGCGTTCACTGTTTGGTTTCGAGGAAGCAATTCATAATGAATAATCTCTTCCCAACCCCACCAAACGCACAGCATTGCCTTTCGTGTATGAAGATCCTGTTTTACTTGCGGTGTCGATTGTTCTTCTCAGCTACACCATTCTTTGCGCTGTTTCATGTTGACGTACAGGCACCATTTTTCATCACCCGTTACAATTCGATAAAGAAATTGTTGCTTATGACCGTGAGTAGAGCAATGACGGGCAAGCAAACTCGCCGAAATTGTAGATCACTGGTTTTTGTTGTTTTCGGTCAGCTATAGCACCTTCTCCGTATACAGCACAAAGCTCTCGGGCAACGTCTGCGGCTTTGGCGCATCGATTATACGCAAACAATAGATGGTGTCGGAAATGCTCATTTTTGTCGACTTGACACTCCATTTCAATGGTCTAAAAATCGACAAAAATAATCTGAATAAAAAATCATAATACACCATTTTTAAAGCAAAACAATAGCTTTCAAATAACATATAACATTACATCAAAAAATTTGATTTAAATATTAAAATGATTAAAAATTTATTAAAAAATCAAAAAACGGCGGGAACTTATTCCTCAACTTAATACTAGTCAAGGTGGAAACGGGGATAAAGAGCAAAGATAAATATGAAGGACCGTATAGAGTGATAGAGAAAACACATGACAGAAGGTATACACTAATAAATGAAGATGGAAGAATTTTAGATCGAAACGTGGAAAAATTAAGAAAATTCTTAAAGAATTCTTAAATTCTTAAATTTTATTCATTTACTTGATATATAAGGGGTTAGTTTAAATTTAGTTTCGCTAAAATAAATTTGTGGTGTTAAATTATGATTTCGGAATTTGATAATACTGAAAGTAGCATAAACGCTAAAGAGTTTTTTTTTTCTTTTTCCTTTTTAATTTTAAACAGTAATTATTTTTTTTGTAATTGTGCAAATATAATTTATTGAAATCGGAATTAAAAATACCGATTCCAATTTTTATTTTTAATTTACATCATGAACAAGCGTAATTTCATGGAATCAATGACATGGATATTTTTGCATTTATAAATAGGTGAATTAAATTATTAATCAGTAACCTAATGATGATGTTTGACCTGTCGAAATATACGATCTTTAAATACTTAAATTAAATATTAAATACTTACTTTTAAGTATATTTTTATGGATGTATAATTGTTTCCTTTTTTTCTGAAAATAAAAGTTGAAACTTCAAATTGGTTAGTATAAACTGTGATGAATGTTATTTATCTGAAGCAATTAACTTGATATCATCTGTTATATAATTACAAGTTTTGAGGACCCTTATTTTCGAAAAAAACAAATTCAAACTTTGTAATTTCTAGGAACATCAACAATTACGAAACATGTATTCTAATAGAAAATTTGTCTGTATTCACAGACGTGATAACAATTTTAAATGGCTGCTTATACAGACAAGTCCCGACAAAAAACATGAAAATGACATCAAATAAATGTGTTAACTTGATTTTACATTTGTGAGGAATATTTTAAATGTGCTATGTTAAAATTGGTATTTTGAATTTGTATGTTGAGTTTAGTATTTGGAAATGTGTTTCTCCCACCCAGATGAAAAATCAGTATAATTAATTAAAAATGGATTTAATTTCAATAAACTAGAATATAATTAAAAAACTGTAAAAAAATTCATCAAAATTATGTTTTTTATTATTTTTAACTTATTTAAAATATTTTTTATTCCATTGTAAAAACAATATATTTGATATTTACTTTTTATTCATTTACTTGATATGTGAATTATTATAAGAATAAAATTATATTATCAAATGATCTTTGAGACTCTAATTAAATTCTCAAATTAACTTTTGTTTAATGATTACATTTCTAATGAAAACATATGTTGTAATTAATGATTTTTTTCAGTCAACAAGAAATTAAATAGCGATTCATAAGTTTCAAGTATAAAAAATTAAATTATTTTATTAATAAAATTGTCACTCGAAAAATAACAGTGACAGCACTAATTCGTATTCAGTAACACAAAATTAATTCTATTCGTAAAATATTAGGTGGTCGAAATTGAATTCATTCAAATGGCAATCAAAATGTCAGTAATGAAAAACAATTTTTCAAAAATCTCAGAAATAAAAATTATTTGCTGCTTTATTGCTTGATGATATAAATAATAATATTATTTAAATGTTATGTAAATTAAAAATTAAAACAAATAGTAACAATTCAAAATTTTTTAAATATAATAATTGAACTTATAATTATTTCATTTTAATGAGTCATATAAATCAGTAATCAAATTATTGTGCTGAGTCATTGTACCGATTATTGATTGAAATGACTCGCTCTGATTGGTTAACCAAATTAATTCAATTCGTAAAATATCATGAAGTCGAAATTTAATTCATTCAATGACAATCAAAATGTCAGCAATGAAAATTAATAATTCAAAAATCTCAAAAATAAAAAAATAATTGTATAACTTAATTTAATAACTTAATTAACATATCATTTATTTGAAATCATTACTTATATCAACAAGCAGTAAAGTAGCAAAAAAAATAAATGATCAGTAAATAATCAATCTATAATCATTAAAACAATTAAGTTTCTCATATGTTTTTGAACTGCCTTCAAACAGGAGGATATTTGAGATACACATACAGATAATAAATATAAATAAATAATAATACTTAAATTTAAATTCCGAACACATACTTGATATGCGAATAATTATGAGAATAAATTTATATTATCAAATTATACAATGTTCTTTCAGACTCTAATTAAACTCTCAAATTAACTTTTGTTTTAATGGCTACATCTCTAATGAAGACATATATTATAATTAATGATTGTTTTCAGTCAACAAAAAACTAAATTACATATTTATAAGTTTTAATTAACAAAAAAATATAAAATAATTTTATTCAAAACAAAATTGAGAATATTTTCTTTGTGTCCGATTTCAAGGTTGCCCCAAAGACTGGACGGTGGTAGCAGAGGCATAATGACGGTTTCGATCCTCGGACGTTTTGTGCTGGGTCTATTTATTATTATTAGGTAAGTGGTAATATTTCGAAAATCATTTAAAACATTTTTCTGTGGCAAAATTTCGAAGTATTTCAAACTGATTTATTTTTTGAAGTATTTTCTTTGACAAATTTAACAAAAATTAACACTTTTTCGTAATACCTGAAATAACTTAATATATAACTTTTTTGACTTTTTAAAGTCAATTGAGTCAGGTTTATCCAAATATTTATAAACATATTTTTTTCCCAAAAAATAAACGTATGAATGACTACTTCAATTGAATATCCAAAAGAAGCAAAATCACTCTCAAAACACTTCATTAGTCGAACGAACTCAACCAAGTCAGACTCATCGAAGATTGTTGAAACATAAATTAAAATACATAAACTAAATAAGTTTTTCTGATATATTTTCAAGAATACATTTATCTGATCACTTATATCTAAAATATAATTTGTAGATTTCGTCCCTTTAATTATCTCTTCCCTCGAAATTTCAGTTTCATTGATATGACAGACTATACACAGTAATTAGCTTTGCTTAAAAGGTACATAATTACAGTTTGAGAAAAGTATATTTCATTGACAACTTAGAAAAAAATAAACATAATATTGTGAAAGTTGTTAAAACTGAAAAGAAGTATTGACTCCTGCAGAGATTAGAAAATTATTTTATTTTTAAAAAAAAATATTTCAAAGGAAATTTAATATTATCATAGGAAAATTGGAATGATTTTCTCTTCGATGAAATAATATGAAAATTTATTGAGATACATATTGATAAGTAATTATTTTAAAACTTTTTAGCAAATGAATTCATAAGAAATTGTTAGATTTTAAGTTCAGTGAAACAAATAAAGATGAAGGAGCCTGATCAATCAACACTATAATTAATAGGGTTCATTTTAATTATTAAATAAATAAATAAATAAATTCTGAACTAATATATACGCTTAATAAACATATTAAATGAATATTGAACAATAACAAGATCAATTAAAAATAGTTTATTTTGGGAACATCAACAGAATTTCGGGTTAAAATAGATAACGGCCTAAAATAGGTGGTCTCTCGCATTCTTGTATCTAAAGCCGTGCAAGAAAGCGAGTAGGCTCCGTATTGCATATTTATGGTTTCTACCCGATACAGAGTTTGTGACTCACTACTCAGTACACAAATGCTGGTACTGTAGTCTCTACTATATTCAGTTATCTGTTCAGTCAGGGGAGACTTGTATTAATGTGTATTAACAAAAAAGATCAAATTCCTTGAAAAAAAATAATGCTGTTTTTTATTTCTTTTTGAACGAACTGATTTAGAATTTGAATATAATTCGGAATTGGAGTATTCATTCAAACGTAGACCCAATGAAAATATTTAGCACACTTAAAACAATTTATAAAAAGAACAAAAAAATAAAATGTTGGAATCAATGTTTTCTCCGACTTAACAGAGTGAACACTTAAACAAGAAACAATTTATTCATCATTTTTTAAAGAAAATTAAATTCCAATTATTTTTTTTCATTTAATCATTATTTAGTAACTTCTATTATAAATTAATTTTCTAAAACTATTGTTTATATTTATGAGTTTTTATCGAAATTAAATTATTCTAAAAATTCATTTTACATAAAGAAAACTTCTTTAAGTTTATTATATTAAAAAATTCATTTTTTACAGAAATTAAATTATTTATAAAATTAATTTTTTTTATAAATGAACTTCATTACTTTTTCATTTTATTTCTTAAAAACTGATAATTTGAATTTGAATAACTTATTTTTGTTTTGGGAATTAATTTTTTTAACTTTAATTATTATAAAATTATTATTTTGATATTGTATATTTTGTTTAATTTTAGATCTTCAAAAATTTATGAGTTCGCCTAAGATCCTAACAATTTGAAACGATTATAATTGTAAAAATACATAGAACAAAAATATTTACACCTGGGATATAGACCGTTTTGGTATAACGCATCATAACTCGATAGAAACTTAGTTTCCCACACTGTAAATAAAAATAACCGTTTGATACTCATTCAAAATTGATAACTTATCCTCTTAAAACAATAGAAAATAACAGCGCCATAAGTACAATTAAAGTAACTTAAATTGAACGAATGCACAGCAAATTTTAAGCTACCTTTAGAGCAACAAATAAAATAAACACTTGTAAAATGAATTTGTTTTTATCTGTTTTTATTAGCATTTTATATGATAATGGTTATTAATTAATAATTTAATCTTAAATTTTATTCATATATAATTTTAATTATTTTGTATTCAAAAACGTTTTTTCAAAACGTTTAAAAAAATTTAGTTTCAATTGCTTTACTCCATTAAAATTTATCTGTTCATTTTAATAGTTTCAGTTTAAAATGTAAATGATGATCAATCGTTAATCATCACAAATATTCAAAATACCAATTTTCCATCTTGATGAGAGAAACCGATTTCCAAACAATAATGTTGGGGTTTTAATTATTAATTATCTTTAATTCAATTATTCACTTTAAAACACAAATCTTAAATCTCTATCTTTAATCGTAAATCTCTTTTCTTTATTCTTTAATCAATAATCTTTAATCAATAATTCTCAATCAATAATCTTATATCGTTTGATCTGACTCCAATTATTCAGAAAGGTCTTCCAACATAAATATATGAATAATGAACACAAATTCTTTTATCAAACTTTATTTCAAATAACAAATATCAACAAGTCACAAATAATAATAATAATTCAATTCTTTGATGACAGAATACAAATGCAATCAATATTTCGTGCGAGTTAACAGATTACAGTAAAAACTGTGAATCTCCCAAAACGAACGATGCTTTGATTTAAACTTAAAACTTTTCTATAAACCTTGTTCTCCCATACAAGGTACTACAGGTTTTATTCAACTTTGAAAAATATAATGTAAATATTAATAATAACTTACGAACAATTCTCTTCAGTTAAAATTTCTTGCAA
Organism: Girardia tigrina; assembly: GCA_001938485.1. NCBI lineage: Eukaryota > Metazoa > Platyhelminthes > Tricladida > Dugesiidae > Girardia > Girardia tigrina. The sequence continues at coordinate 18,844 of MQRK01228691.1, forward strand.
ATATTTTTGGGCAAACTAAAACTGAATTTGATGTTGTTTATATAGTAATTATCCTCAGCCTTGAAAATTGATGAGATAAAACAAAGAGTAAAATATTTATAATTTTTGATGAAGTAAAACAAATATTTATAATTTTAATTCCAAGTTTTGTTAGACTAAATATTATTTTATTTGAAGTTAATAATTTTACTAAAAGAATTATTTAAAAATTTCCTATATAAAATTTTATCAAAAGTGTTCACATGTATTTTTTCGGAACCCTAACAATAAATTGAACATACAAAATTTTAAATATTCATCGGATATAATTTTTTTCACGAACGTTTTCACAATTATTATTTTAAATGAATAAATTTATATTTTTATAAAATTAAAATAATTTTCTATATAATTTTGCTTATTTTTTTGTTATCTTTTCAATATAAATTATTATTTAGTATTTTCAGAGAAAATAAGAATTTGAATTTTTAAAGCACCCTATTCCATAGATTAAACCTATTGATTGAAACATATTTTCATTCAAAAACCGTCTGGTAGAAGGATGTGTAAATATTTAGTCTTATCTTTGAATAAATTTTAAAAAATCTTTTTTTTAATTCTCATTTAATGATAATTTTATGTCATCACTCGTTCTTTAATTTACTTCTTTTGATATCAATATTTAATTTCTTTTATAATTTATGTATTTATGATAAAAATGTCTGTATGAAGAGTTGTAAACAATTTCTTTTGATTATAATTGCCTTTCGTAATGACAATCAAAAGGAAAGGTAATACTAAAAAGAATATTTTCTTTTCATTTACAAATTTATTTTCTAATTCAGGGAAAATAATTTCTAAAAAATATCTATTTGTTCCTTCGTAAATTTGAAATTTATTTTCTATTTTATTTGTTTGAGTTTAAGTTTATATGAAGTTCTTGCTTATTGAAGAAAAGATAAGTGCGAAATTTGGTCATGAGGAATTAAGTTTTGTTATTTTTATTTTTCAAGAAATTTTACAATAATTTTGTGATTCAAGAACTACAAATAAGTTTCTGAAATCATTGAGAGGTATTTCGGAAACGATTTCTATTATATTATTATAATATTATCCTTATCTATTGAAAAACATCTCTCTCTTAGCCCAAGGCAATTCTAATCGACATTTTGTTGTATTTTATTTGAATAATACTCGCTGAGAAATTTGTTGATTTTATTCGCTTGTATATATATGATGAGATGTAAATTAACCTTTTGAGTCCCGTTGGCACCATATTGTGTCGGGGGACAATATTTTTTGAATATGTTGTAATAAAATTGATCGAGATAGTTCGTTTTACACATTAACATATGCGCAATCTTCTGAGAAAAAATTAAACCTCTAAAATTACACCCAAAAACATTTAAGAAAAGAACCAAAACATTTTAAAGAAAAATTGTAGTTTGGCGACATTTGTTGAAATATAGTTGAAAATTCAGAATACATACAAAAATACATATAATATCGTTATAAAGTAAATCGATTTATTTATTTAAATGATAAATCGTTATAAAAAATTACAATGTGGTACTCAGAAGCAGTGTTCCCGCTAGAGCTCTCTGGGGGAAAACTTCCCCCTAAAAATCTGTGTATCTCCCCCATTAAATTTTTAACAGATTGTTAAAAGAAATTTTAAAATTATGTTAAAATTAAAAATAAAAATGAAAAAGTATTTAAAAAAATAATTTATAGTAAATTATATAGGTTTTTAATATCAAGTTAAACTTTTAAAATTTCAAATTAAACTTTTATTTTCCAATTAAATTTTTTGAAAAACAAATTAAAATTTCTTAATTTCAAATTAAAATTTTTTTAAATTCCAATTAACTTATATTAAATATAAATGTAATTTAATTATTAAGTTCCTAGATTTTTTAATTAAGTTGAACACTTGCATAAATTTTAGTTAAATTTTTTTTGTTAACAGTTTTGTTAAAATTGTTTTTTTAATTTTAATATTATTGAAAAAATCAGTAGGCACTGTTTCTTATCTTTTTCATGACATTCCTGGTGAGATTTTGCAAGACATAAAAGAACATTTAGAAACACGTACCCCAAAACAAATTAGATCGGTCTCCCACATTGCAGTTATGTCTGATGAAGCAACAGATTTGAGAAGATGAACTGTTTTATAAGTTTGCATACGCATTCTTAACCTTAAAAGTGTTCCAGTGGAGACTTTCATCGGACTCAGAGAGTTTAAAAGTACTGAAACGATGACAGTTACCGACAGCATTTTGGATGTGTTGAGAAAAATGGATATTCACCTCAAAGATGAATAGTGGCTGTCCTTCGATGATGCCCTGCACATGACTGGTAAAAAAATGACACCCAAGGTCTTCTGATTAAATATCACACAAAAATAGGCGGTATATATTCATTGTCCTAGCCACGCTTTACAGTGAGTGTGCGTGAATGCCACGCAAAAGTATCCTGAAATTAAAAGTTCTTTTCCACTCATAACAGCCTGTGGTGGCCCCTCTACAACAATCCAAAGATCCTCAGAAAATTTAAAGCAATTCAAGACTTGCTTGATGGATCAGATACGGATCTTCTTCCGTCTGACAACACAAGATGGATATCCCACTATCAGTGGATTGCATCGACAATCAAATGTTTAGAATCAATATAAGTCACTTTGCAAGAAATTTATGCACATGATGGTGACTAATCATCAGAAGCTGGTGGTTTGCTGTTAACCCTTCAGACATCAAAATGAATTACTCTACTCTTTGAATTGAAGAGAATTTTTCAGCCTCTCTTCGTTTCATTAAATCAGCTACAGTCTCTAAAATCTACTCTGGTGAGAATGGATGAGTTCATATCAACTGCCAAGGGCAATTTGAATGAATTAATGGAAAATCCTATTCTTTATCAAGATAAAGCACAACACTTAATTTAATCAACATCAACAGCTCTTGTTAAGGAAATTTAAATCGATCCTGTTTTAATACATTCAAAAATTGTGAAACCATTTATCATGTCTGTTGCAAAAACTTTGCAGATCGATTTTCTGGTCAATTTATGGCGATGTACTCCGCGACTTCATTATTTGACTTTTCATTAGATTGTGAAGGTGAGTACCCCAATTTTCTTGAGTTACATGGCTGCGGAGCACACATTTCATACACAGTTAACGCAACAATAAGCTGAGGTAAATATAGCATTGTAGTTGACTCATCAAAAAATATGTAACATTACTGATATCATCACAAAATTTGCTTTGCTGTTGTGTTAACTGTGTTTATTAATGAAATGTTTTTAAAGAAAAGTTTTTTGATTCATATTAATTGTTTCATTGTCTTTCAGATCGAGTGTAATCGGCCACACAGCTGCAAATGATTTTTGCAAGTCATACAGTTCTCAACAACATGACATGCAAAGCATTGGAGGAGTTCAATGTGTTTCGCAACCATCTGGCATTTCTTCGACAAAAGGTCATTCATTCTTCCTCGGAAGTGCTTCGATCTTTGGTGGTTTCAACAGAAGTTTTTGCTGGAACTTTTCTTAACTTCTAAAATGTGGTGTCAGTTATTCTTCTGTGTCCTTTGGGAACAGCAAGTGTCGAGAGGTCGTTCAGTGGCATGAATAGGATCCTCACACGTTTAAGGCAATGTATGTCCGTTGAAAACTTGGAAGCATGTATGCTTGTCACTATGGATAGTCCAGAATACTTGACAAATTAGGAAGCGCGGGAAGTTGTACAAAAATGGCACAAACAAAAGGAAAGAAGAATTTGCATTCCACGGTTCCTTTGTTATGATACACGGGACATTGTGAATCAGTGACAAACTTGTCGTTTTACTCTATTCTGATGTTTATTCCACTGGAAAAATAATTTCTTTCCAAATCAATTTAAAACCCTTCTTTTTTTCTTTTTGTAAAATACAATAATACCACATAGCTTCATCATCAGTATCCGCTCTGATTAATAGTGGAAGAAACTGAATGAATATCGTAGTTCCCCATGTTTTCCTTTCCCCCCACAGGAAAAGTTCTGCCGGGAACACTACTCAGAAGTCATCAAAACATCCTCTGTGAAGTCGATATGGACGAATTCAGAGAAAATATCGCGGATGCCGATTCTCAAATTAATTTTGATGGTGAATTTAATTTGGTGGATAATCAAGAAGAAAATAAAACGGAGAGTATAGTTTTTGGAGCATTATCTAGGCCGTGTTTTAATTTAACCTGTTGATTCAGCACAAAATAAAACTCAGAACAATGACTCCTTTGGATTATTTCGATCATTCTGTCAAAAATATTTTCATTGGTGTAATTGTGAGCGAAGATAGAAACACTAATGGCAGATGGTCGAATTTCAAGAAGATGAGTTGAATGTTAATTGAGCCTTTAATTTAATTTTTAAGATTAAAAAGAAAAATTTGTTGCTTTTATTCGCTTGCAGAAATATAATGAGATGCATAATTAATTAAAAGGAATAAATAACTAAATTAAAGAAAAATTATATAAAATAAAATAATTTAAATTAAAAACATCGGTTTGATTTTTGTTCATTTAAATGAACAAAGAAATTCATTTAAACCCGATGACTCATAAAGTCAATTATTATCAAGTTGATTTTGAATGATTATGTGTGCGCCGAGTAATTTTGAATCGATGCCATATTTAATTTCAGTGATTGAATGATACGGCTCCCTCTGATTGATCGACCTATCAGAGCAAACATTAACGAAGCATAGCATTTTTGCCATAATTAATTAATTTCGAAGGATTAATTAAAACTTTTGTTGGGAGATAATAATTAGTAAATTCGAATTTTCGATTCTGAGTTCAGTTTGAGAAAAATATTCACTTGATTTCTGATACACGTTCGAGTCGAATTAGCAATCGCTTTTAATTTTTTTTTCGGAATCGTGCTCCAGTCAAATTTAATTTATAAATTATTTTTATTTTGAACACTAAAAGTAATTTGTATTTTAAAGTTTGTGAACAAATTTTTTTAATAAAAACTTTTGTTATAGAATAAACATTTGTACGTAGTAAAAAGCAATTATACTATCTTTTTTATTAATATAATGATTAATTATTTATTAATAAGTTACTTATTATGGTTAACTTTTTTCGAATAAATTTTATTAAAAAAATATTGTAATATATATCTGCAACTATTCTGAATGCGAGCCTAACTAATTATATATTAATTAGAAGCAAATTTAATTTTAACATCAAATATGATTCCAAATTTCTTTAAAGTCTCTCGTGAATTTTATTTAACTAAAATTAAATTTATATCAAAAAATCCTTCCGTTTGACAAATGCGTAATTTATTGGAATAAATGAAAAATAATTTTAGAATTTTAATAAATATTTAAAATATTCAACGAATTTTAACTATGTTACAATATAGACATATAAATTGTTTTAAAATAACTTAATTAAAAAATATTATATTATATTAAATAAAATATTCAATAAAATATTTGATAAGTGTTTATGTTAATTAGCTATCTTATCATTAAAAATATAAATAAAGGTTTATGTTGTTTTCTTAAGAAGTCGTAGGAAAGACAAATAGATAACTAATTTCTTGTTATTAATCAGTTCGAAATGATAAACAAATCTCAATTCCAAAAACGATTTCTGATTCTTCTAATTATTTTATTATAAAAAAATATCAATTATTCTATTTTGTGTAGAATTAGTTTTTTTGAATTCAAAATTTTTTTATATATTTTAAACATTTGTCATTTTGATAATCTGACGGAAAATATTTCACAACTAATAATTAATAAAATTCATAAAATTCTTTTTTTGCGAATTTAAAAACAAAATAATAAATTACGATCGTTGATATTTGAAATTTATTTTTATAATGTTTATATTTTAAACCATCTATATAGTTAAAAAATGTAAATCAAATTTAAAATAATTAATTAGTTTTTACTTTTAAATCTGAGAAAAGTGATTATCTATAATTGTATATACAAACAAAAAATCATGTGAAATGTGTGAAATTATCTTTACATCAAAACAGCTGATTTTTAGGTTTATTTAAAAAATAATAATTTTTCATTCTGTTAAAAATAAATCTTATAAAATAAAATAATAAATAAAATAAAGTGAAATTAAATTAAATTAAATAAGAAATAAAATAAAATAAAATTATTATTTTCAAAATTATTAATTGAAGTCGTAAAAATATATTTCTATAACAATAGAAATTTTTAAAAAAAATTTTCCAGGAACTATTTTCTTATTTTGCACGAATCAGAAATAAATAAGTATAAATATAAATATGATTTTATAATCGCATAAATTAATATAACTATTTTTATTAAAACCTACTTGACACTTATTAATTTTAAGTTCTTATTTATTATTAAAATGTTATTTTATGTTTATTATATTTATTCAAAGATTATATTTTCAGTTTATATTTAAAGATTATATTTAAAATATACATCTTATATTTAAAATTTATATTTATGCCATTTAAAAAATTTAAAAATATGTAAGTTTGCCAGCCTAACAAAAATAAATTTATTCGGAATTTAAATTAATTAATTAATTTTATTTAATTAATTTAAATTAGTTAATTTATTGTACTTAGATTTGAATTATTAATGCAATTTATAATTGAATTCAATTTTCTCTCCTGTCAAAAAGACAATCAAATTCGACAATTAGCATATCTGAACGGCAATCTCTGATTATGTTTGCCTCTTCTTATTGTCACTTTACATTTATATTTTGATTAATATATATATATATATATATATATATATATATATATATATATATATATATATATATATATATATA
>MQRK01228692.1:4549-21674 GCA_001938485.1 Girardia tigrina
TTTCAAAAAATAATTATTATAATAATCAAAAAATTATTAATTTAACTAGAATATTATTTTTAATTTTTTATTTGTTTTTTAAAAAAATTAATTTATATTTTACGGAACCCCAACAATATATAAAAAAAATTCTAAAAACCAAGTTTTTCTAGTATGACGAATGGACTAAGAAGGGGAAAATAAAATTTTTCTGGTTTATATGGAAATTGTATAATCCTGGAACGTGGGTTGTATTTCCAAACTAACAACTATGATACATAATTTTAGTATTAAGAATTTTAGAACGAGGATAGTGATAGAATAGATTATTTTTCAATGTATTTGATGGTAGTAGTCAATAGTTTCTTCTGCAACTCACATTTTTTTTTGGTTATAGAATTTCTTTATAGCCCGGAAAAAATTTTTATCCTAATTTAAGTCAATTCGTAATGGGAGAAAAATGTGGATTTTAAGAATTTTTTATAAATAACATATTTAACTTTTTAATATACCATTTATGAATCGATCACAATTTTGTACAATTTGATAGATTTGAAGTCGAGATTTTGGATCCACAATTCAAGCGAAATGTGTGATCGAGCCGGTCGAAGTAGCAAAATTACGGGCCGCTATAGTGAGTAATTCAAGGAGCTCTCCAATCGTTGGATCTCGGTGGAATTCTGAACAATTAAGTTCAGCTTTAAAACTTGTGATTGAATAGTCCGGTGCCGATTGCTGATTCTGATAGCCTGGTCTTCGGAGCTCTTTTTCTGTATCTGGAACCATAAAAAGTAGATTTTTTCACTGGACAATTATGAGAAAGAGGAAGATGCCCTGAATCCAGAAAATCAATTTTTTTTTGGAAATTCTTCATGACAAAGATATGATCAAATATACTATAATTAATAAAAAAATCCAAAAATGATCATTTATATAGGCAATCTTTTAATTGATTCATATGTTGTCAAATGGATTACACAAATGTGCCAAATTTCAGCTCCATTTGACTGCGGGAACTAGATGAAAATTGTTTTTAAGATTTGCATTAAATTAAAAAATACAGACTGTAAAAAACCAAGAACCATATTTTTAACTTTATGCCATACCAATAACCACCGATTCATACTATTGAGTTTCACGTTATTACACTGCCTTTGCCTTTAAGGCGCATACATATACTACGACCGCAATTTTTCATCACTTCATCTTCTGAATTAGTGCTGACGCTGCGAGCATCTGTGTTCACGCCCTTCGTAACAACTCCCAAGTTCGATCGCACAGCTGCGAACTCCAATATGTATGTCCCGTTGTACTGCAAAACCTCAGAAGCTTATTTGTAAAATAAACTAGAAGTGGTAAACATCCTCATTTGACGAATACTTTTGACACTGGGATTATTCTATTCAAGTTTAGAGTGGCGTTGAACTATGCAACCATGCTACTATACTGTTTATCAGATTCTCTGCTGATGAGTACTATCATGCTGTTGGATGTTTGGTAACAGCGTTCCACAATTACTATCTGTGTAGTCGGATTGGTACAGCGAAACCGCATCTCGGCACTAATTTTGGATAGCAACTCATGAATATTTGCTCTGCAATGCGTGGATTGAACTCATTAAATACCGAGATCAATACGGCAATAATTCCATGTTGTTTTCCGAGACAATTTTCCTTCACCTAAAGAACAGGCCCGGCCTGAAATCCACCAGAGTCATGAATTTCTCATCCATCACATCCGTAACGACCAGCTGTCACGTTTTCTTGAAACTCCACTCGTCTATCCCCAACATCCCTGGAGAAGGATCGATCGACGCTCAGCGAGAGAATCCCTTCACTATTGCTTGAATTTGTTTTCTGGTCTCTTATCCCAGGCTAAACAATCTTTTCACCAGAAACATCGTCCCTTTAACTCTGAGGTGATGAACATTATAAAGTAATATCAGACCGTCAAGTGCCTTAAGCTCCCAATCGGCCACTATTATCGCCATCTCCAGGGGTTCCTTTGCCACAGCCAACCAATCGCTGGAAATCAAGTGAGACAATCTTCCTTGTTCTCAGCCGAACCGACCAGTTTCAATTTTACATCCATTTTCTCTCCTTTTATGACCTGCTTGATGGTGCTAATGCACTGTTTGACACGCAACCCACTCATCCCATGTTACCAGTCATCGCGTTCATTATCTACCAGAACACAGCGAAAGAATCGGTCATGAGGTTGAACTTACTTAAGCCAAATGTAACAGCCACCTTTTCTGCTCATTTGTGAGTTGCAATATCTTCTTTACGTAGCTGCAAAACATTCTCCAGCTTGGTACCCCCTATTTCTATGTAGATATAAATTGAGCTAGCGTCACACAACAGTCTACTATGACTGCAATAGGGTACTTCCTTTCTGCGTTCTCTGAATATCACTTTCAAGTCGCTTTGACACATTCTCCGATACTTAAACTACTCACAATCCCACGGAGTCTCCACATTTCCAGCGATATGCCATTCTCTTCAGGAAACTGTATACTGATCTCAGCCAATTGCTTACTAATTGATCGGCCCACGAAAATAAATTCAGTCGTGTCAGCTGAACGTAAAAATAAGAAGTGGAAACTATAGATTGAATTTAAAATAAAATGTATCGAATGAATTAGAATTGTCGTATTCTATCTTTCTTTTTGATAATATGAACAACGCAAACGATTCAAGCCTAAAACAACTGAAAATCAAAACCGGTATCATTAAAAGAGTTAAAACAATCAAGAGTAGAAAAGTAATGAGACTGGCTACTCGCGCATGTCATGTCAAAAATACGGGCGAGTTTTGCAACAATGCCGCTTGGAGACACTGCGAGCCAGAGTGTCATGAGAGTGAAATAAAGACTTCTGAAAGGGTATACGGGTTTCGTTGTGAGGGGCGCATCAGAGAACGTAAAACGTTCATCGTAAGGCTAGAAATTATGGTTGGGAAGAAATAATGATGATCTGCACTGGTTTTCGGAGGGTTGATTGGGAAGCAGAGAAAGCCAGCTCTATACATGGTAGCAGAGCATGGTTCCTGGTGGAAACTGGGAACCACGGTAAGGTATTTTTATATATTTTTATCGAAGCAAACATTAAATTTATAACATTTTTTATAAAATTGTGATCATGTTTTATCAGTTGAACAATTATTCATAATTAATTGGTATTATTTTTATGAACAATGTAAATTTATTTATGGTTAAATTTAAATCTGTACATTGTCAGAAATTGAATTATAAATTAAATAATTTTTTTTTTAAAATATTAAATAATTATATATACAAATTTATTGGTAACCGTGTTTGGTCCGAGTCGCTCTTCTGTTCTTTGGGCATCAACTCCCTTTTAATAATTTAAAAAAATTTATCTAATTTTTAATTATTAGAGTATAAAATAATAAAATTATTGATTTTTTTTCTTGAAATAAAATATTCAAAAACTATTTAGATTTTCGAATGTTTTAGTTGAAGTCCTATGTCTACATTGTTCAGCGAAATAAAATTAAATTATAATGCTGGAAAAAACTAGAATTGAACAGGATTATAAAATAAATAAAAAAATGCGTGCAGCCATGGGGGTTCGTGAATCCGGTGACACTTCTTTAAATAATGTTATTTTTATAAAAAATGGAACAAAAAATTAGTCACTAAAGTAGCGGCAATCAAGTTAGGAGACACCATCGATATAAAAGTTGTGATGACGTGGAGGGACCTTGAAAAAAAGAGAGAATTAACTGAAAGAAGAAGAACCAAATACTCCAACAAGAAATTAAGAAAGAGAGCTCAATCTTTCCAACAGAGAATTACGAAACTTCATATATTGAAGTGATTGAAGACTTTTTGAAATTAAAAGAACTGGTGCAAAAATATGGAAAGTGGGCCGTAATGTCAGGATTTGAATCCGATTTGGATGATATTGAAGAAAAGAACGAGGAAATAAACAAATTGCTAATGAAAAAAAAGCTGAAAGAAGGTCAAATATCGGACGATAAGATCAATTTTGATAGAGAAAAGACTGAGCCGGAGCAGAGAATAAATGTGCTTAAAAGTTCAACTATTCCAATCCAATGGAATATCTATATCTAATCCAATGGAATTTCTAGGTAATATTCTGACTGGAGATATATGGTTCAAGTATGCATTGAAGAAGCTGTCGGACCTTTCAGGATGTTTTATCTAAAAAGGTATTTATCTGAAGAAGTGATCGAATTAATTTGTCCTCTGGGGTATACATCCGCATCGTTTGGTGAAGCGATGAATAAGCTGAATAAACGTTATGGTGAAAATTAACGTATCTATTCACAATTAACGGATGACATAAATGGTTTAAAGGTCATTGAAGATAAAAATTTTAAGGATTTAGAAAAATTTGAAAGGAAATAAACGGAGATAGGAAGCAAACTTTCGATGAAGTGGAAGAAATAAACAGTTAATATGCTAAGAAAAATAAAAAAAACATGAGTAGAGATATTCTGATGAAATATGAAAGATTAGTGATTGAAGAAAAAGTTATAGGAATGGATCGTTGCCAGTTACCTTGTGACTAATAAAAATTTCTTATTCTTTATTTTCTAAATTAACAAAAATGTTTCATTTTAGAAAAATTTGATTAACATCCCTACCCAATGAAATATCAAACATTTAATATTATTTTTATTTAAAATAACAATACGAACCAACATTCAAAAAAAAATAAAACATAATATTTTCTGTCAATAAGGGCACACCCAACAGAATAAGAAATTGTGTTGTGATACAACATAAGCAATTTCTCCAAATTTGCTGTTGACAATGAACGTCTTTTCGAAGATATTAAGTCTCCATAATTGCTGAAGCTACTCTCAACATTAGTGAGATGCATTGGCACAGGAAGCAACACTTTAGCAACAGCAGTCAGATAAGGAAAGCGCGAAGTCATCCCTTCCCAGAAAGAAGACAAGGATTGAACTTTTATCACTGAACTGCACAGGGAAACGTAAACGGGCTATTCTTCTTTGCAAGCTATCAGTTGAGGCAGCGCGGTGATGTATATGTCGATCGAAATATATCGATTGAACCGGGACTTGTCTTGGATCAATAACTCTTATTTCTTGGCAGTATGATGTACCAAGCTGTTTTCCTCCTTCAACATAAAGAGCCAGTTTTTCTATAGACAATTTCAAAGTCATGATTCCCACAGTTGCAATCTTTTGTTCCGCGTGCAGCTAGCTTACAGGTCAGTCGCAATCGCAATATTGTATAACTGGGTAGAATCAGTAGATTCCACTGCCAGCAGTGCAGACATGAAGTTCTGACACTGGTCAACAATGAAGTTCACTTCAGTTAGCAAATCCTGTTGATGGAGTATGTTGTTCAGGTGACTAAGATCAACTGTACTCTCCATGCTTAGATTCTGTTGAATAAATGGATGAAGGTGAAAAATGTTTCGGCTGACATACAGTACGGTTACTAAAACCAGGTATTCCATCTGATGCAAGGTGGAATGAGAAATGATACAGCATTAGGTACACCACATGCAATTAAATGACCAATCTAGGGTCTTCGTCCTTGCAGAATATACTCTTCAATCTGACAATCAATAAATCGGCAGCCCTGTAATTCCTTAACTTGATAATATAGGACGTCATATTCGTGCAATATTGCAACTATTGCTTGAGAAATTGTCTGTGAATTTACTGTCTCCAGAAATGTGACTTTAACGATGTTTCCTCTCTCCACCATTGTGATGTCTAATGTTTGAAAAAGGATTGACACAAATTGGAGACAGGATTGAGTACAATGAATATTCGGAGTTCCTTTTGCGTGCTATAAATCTTTTGAATGTTCCTAAGAACCTTTTCTAAATTTACTGCAATTTCCAAAATAATAGATCTTGTTTGACAACACGTATACAAGCACATATATCTTTTCTCTTTGTGATACCCTCTTCCAAGAGCCTTTAAAAAAGGAAAGTCAAAGTCAACGGCAGTTATCATAAAAGGTTACATTGGTACTTTCAGTCTATATTTAAATATAATTGTTGATGATAGAAAAGAATTTCCGAAACATGTGTAATAAAATATGTCCAGCAAAACAACATCGAAGGGTTTCCTTGGTTAAGTTTTAGCCTTCATTCTTATTTGATAGATGACTCCTAGGGTATTATGAAGCTAGTCGTCTGCAAGATCGTAAGTTAGAGTAGCTGGCATCTCATTGAGCAAATTAATTTTGAGTGGAACAGGGACAAAGTGCAAAGGTTGTCTATCAAACATTTATGTCCATTACATCACATGTACACAATATCAAGGATTTCAAAAGTTGTCATTTTTCAAAGTGCTTTATGGTAAATAATTTTATTTTTGGAAATTTATGTACTCTTAAATGTTTGAGAAAGACAACGTTGATTTTGATAACGCTTTATTTTTTATAAAAACACGAATAATCATATTTGGCGTTATACGTGATCCTGTAATGTGTTTTAAATAATCAGGGCTTATATTATTAATATGTTCTATATGCTATTGTCCAGAGTCCAACTACACAAGGGATCTTGATTAAGATTGAGTTTGCAAATTGATTAAAATATATTTAACATGTTTCTAGAAAAAAATAGTTATAGCTACGTACTCCGTCTCGATAATACAGATGAATGAGTGATGATTATTTCGATATTTGTTTCACTAATTCACATAATTTACGTGTATACTTTACGAATGTTTATTCTTTAAATCAGTAAAATGTTCCTCTTTGGCCATTGCTTATGCGGTGAGTGAGACAGGGAAAAATTGGAGACAATTTAAAAGTGTTTTATATAAGAATAAGAGTTTTCTTATCGTTTTGTCGTTGTTTTTAGTGATTGTTTTTGTATCTTTTTCTGTTTCAAAGTTATAGTATTTGAATAAAAAAAACTATTTGTTAATTTATTTAACATCATATTCAATCTCATATGAACGTTATGCTTACTATCGTATGTGTTAAATATACCTTAAATATACGTTACCACGTTAAACGTCGAAAAAAAACGTCGAATATAAAACATCGAAAAAAAAGTTTTGGTAAAACATTAAATGAAATGATGTATTAATAAATAATGCTTAAGTGAATGAATGGATAATTAAATTAATGAAATTTCTAAATATACTTAAATTATTATTTTGAGCACCGAAAATGAAAATTATTTTCGAAATTTAATCTCCGAACAATTAACAAACAACATATTAGAAATGTTTTCAACTTTTTAAAATCAGGTGAGTCTTTCCTAAATTGCGTTTCAGAAATATACTCATATTTTCACGAATATTATATGGGAACGGAACATGGTTAAATTTTAGGTGGGGTCAGTATTCCATTGCATTTATGGCATGCAAGAACACGTCTTTTTAATGATATTTCAAGAACTAGTAATGTCATTGAATGATTGCACAATTCATTCAGAAATATATTTGGTAATTTGAATCCAACACTTTAACATTTTATGCAGAAAGTAAAATTTGAAGAAAGATCGTGTTTTCAAAAGTTCCTTATGTTGACGAGTGGTGAATGACGTCATAATTTTTCGACGGTTTTTTCGGTGTTTTAACGTGCCACGTAAATATACAGTACCTAAATCAAAACAAATTAAAGGGTCTTACTTTAATTAAAATAGCCACTGGAAATAATAAGATATATTATTGAAAATAGAATTTCTGAATTCCTTTGTTGTGTGATAATCCTTCCAAAATAATTTCGATTCTGTAACTTATTTTTAAGATAATATAACTCGGTCAATATTATGTTTTGTTATTTCAAAATTAATATGATATTAACCGAATTAGATTGTACTACAAATAGTAGTAGTACATCGGGAAGCCGAGAGAAACAGTAAATAGCTTTTCGTATATTATTTTGTGACACCGGACTTACGGAATGAAAATGATTATAATAACTCAAAGAAATACACAACAAAGGAATCGAGAAATGTTTTCTCCGTTGAATATTTTATTAATATTATCGCGTTAAATAGAAATCGTCGTCAACGCTCGTATCTGACGAACTGCAGAAACTTATATACACTAAATATACAATCACAAAGCACAAAACATCACCCAATATATGATACTTCGTTGCAGAACGTGAAAGGCGAGATTTATTCGGTGGAGAAAGAGGACGCACTGGGGACCCTCGACTGGCTTGAGTCGCATCCGCGATATTACGAGAGGAAGCCGTGCGTTGTGGTAACAGATGACAGAGGTTCACCAAACGAAGAGCTGACCTGTTGGACGTATCTACTGACGGACTTTTTACCGGAACTGCTTGATTGTACTTACCTAGAGGAATTTAGGTCGGGGATAGATGGCAAGTTCTACGTGATGCCATGTGATCGACCTAAAGATAGTTTTTCTACGGAAGCTCGAGTCAAAAAGACGAAATTATAGACGTTACAGATTCGATTTTTTAGTTTATATTTGTTTGATTCAATTGAATAAAACTGTGACTTTATTTATTTTTTAAAATAATTATTACGAGTAATGTCGCATTTTCGCGATGGGGTGGTTTAATAAAGGTTCGTTATAAACTGAAATTAATGATTGACTGATTGATTCACTGACTATTGCGCACATCTCGCGCCATAGGAGGCTGAGGTATGGATCGATCGATTTTGTTCGATGAACAATATTCGCTTATATCAATCGGATCGAATTTTACGCTTAGATAACCTGAATATCACCGAAAAAATATTTACCAAATTTTTATTTATTACAATTGTCTGAACAGTCTTTGTTCGCAACTGAGATAACAGATGAAATATGTGCAGTAGGGGACACATTATTATAACCAAGTGATATTTTCATTTTTTTTTTAGGTCTTCTCATTATTTATAAGGTTATTAGCAAATGCAGTCATAGTTTTGATACTTTCTGTGTTTGTTTTATCACCTAATCAGAAAATTTGACAGCTTTTAAACTTTATACTGAAAAATTAGCAAAATTCTATTAGAAAATGATCAAAATATAAGAAAATCGAAAGGTAAGAAATACATGTTTTATTCCAGAATGCAAAATTTAAATATGTAAATACCTGATTACAAATTTTTTATTGTTCATAGAATAAGTAAAGTTAGTTCAATAAAGAATAAATTAAACAATTTAATATTTTTTGTCCTCCTTTAGCATTTACTACTGCCTGGAGACGTCAAGGCATGCTATCATTAGAGTTTTGAAGCTCCTGCTGAAATTCATCATCACGAAACAAGTTGCCGAGGACGCTCGAAATAAGCTGATCCTTTGTTGTATGAGTAATTTGACTGAGTTTCTCCTTTATAATACCCCATATGTTTTCTATGGGGTTTAAGTCAGGAGAATTCCCAGGCCAAGGAAGGACATTGACATGGTTAGTCTCCAAAAATTGAGTCACCACCTGAGCCTTGTGGCATGGAGCTGAATCATGCAGGAAAACACAGTTTTCAGTTGAACCAAACCATTTCAGCAGTTGAGGTAGCATCCATTCGCGCAAAACATTAATGTATTGATTTTTTTTCCATCATGCCATCGACAATAGGCAAACGTCCAGGACCTTTTGAACTGATAACACCCCCAAACATGATTTTGGTTGGGTGTTTGACGGCTTCATGCACCACTGGTTGACTTCCTGGTGTTTGCTAGACACGTCTCCTTGTTTCTGATTGGCATTCAAAAATCGTTTCATCAAAACATGAGAAAACACGGAAGTTACAATAAAAAAGCATGATAATATCAGGTGGTTATAATAATGTGTCCCCTACTGTAATTAGATTCTATAGCATGTTACTTAAAAATTCATCCTTTTAACAATTCAGAAAACTTTTAAATAATACGTGGTCTTTGGAGGAACTAGCAACAAAACGTTACAAGATGTACAGAGTAAAACTTTAATACAATTTCAAATGAAAAATTCTAAACTTAAAATAAAATTTGCACAATTTACACTGTAAAATGTTCATTTCCACGATTCCTACTCCGATTCATTAAAAAATACTCAGATTTCGACTTCTTCACTCTGACTCCGAAAAGTATTTGTTAAAAAATTTTTGGACTATGATTCAGCAGCCCTAATAAAAACCTAATTCCCTTTAAATTAAAATACGATATATTTATTGAAATTTCAATTATCATCACTCAAAGGTCCACCATCATTATCAGGCTCTCAAAAACATATTTTTTCACCATATCTCTACGTCAGATTTCAACCAACAAAATGCTCTCATCGATAAAGCAGAACCGATATGAATATCGTCTAGCCCTCTACCGAAGAACACTCATAGTTCCTTCAGTCTCTGAACATTTTCACATTGATATCATCAAAAAAATATATCATCTTTCAAATCAATCATTCTTGATCGACATTGATACACTGATTTATAAACACATTCAAAAACATTTCACCAATAAATCAATTGACTAAAATGAATTGATTTCCTTTTTCTTAAAAACTAAGCGAAAATACATTAAACACAATGAAAGCTTTTTTCATAAACCAACCATGGGCAGCTATCAATTTCCGTTTGAGTAAACGATATGTTTACTCTATTGTTCCGTACTTTACAAGGTAACCAAGCTAATCGTTGATATGAAACTTTTCACACTCAATGCAATTCACTCAATTTTAGTTTTCATATCAAACTAAAATCAATCCGAAATTTTATCGATGTTATTCTACTGAAAAGTCTGACCAAATGACAATCTGAGACAACAGTGTATTTTCTCAACTGTACCAGGTTTGAGACTGGTAATATTCAGTATAATAACAAATTCTGTCACTGCAAGAAAACCACACACAGACAAAATGCATTTCATTTTGAATTTCGTCTTTCATTCCAAATCGTTCTCAAATTTATTGATTGTATCGTCAAAATATAAACATGTTTTCATCAACTTTTTATTGTTATTGTGAAGGACAGGTCACTTAAAATTTTTGAAATAATTGATTTTTATAAAGAATTTCTAAAATAAAAAAATATCTAAAATCAAAAGTTTTTCTAAACAATTATAAATATCTTTAATTAAATTTAAAAAGTTATTTTAAAAATTAATTCAATTTTATTTGTTAAAAAAATCTTAAAATGAAATTAATTGTGAAATAATTGATTTAAAATAAATATATAGAGCCAAGGATAATTATGCTTTGGATCAATTTTAAAAGTTATTCTGAAAAATAAATTAATGAAATTGTTGGCGTATCTAGGTGATAATAATAATTAAAAACGAAAATCAAAAAGATAGAGGGGTTTTATCGAAAATATTTATTTACCAAACACAATATTTACAAGAATATTTTATAAGCTCTTAATCCTATATTTGGAATTTATAAAGTTGGTAGAGGGAGAAACAAGATTTCGTTGGCCACAAAAGTGATTTTAAAATATATTAGGGTGAACCCAAAGTCTTTTCGTATTTTTTATTAAAAATTTAAACATTATTTTACAACAAATAAAAAACATTTAAGTTTCAAAGTAAAGGCAATTTGAATCTATAGTTAAAACTGCAATGCGTTTGTTCGTCGCTCGTTTATTAGTATCGAAAGCGATTTCTTTAATCGAATAGCAAAATCACTACTACCCAAATTGTTCAACGTGAATGAAATTGTTGTATCAGCAGAAAGGAATGTTTTATCATGACGACATAACGCATCGACACCTAATTTCACAGGTTCAAGTGTCGTTGTCAAATTGTGAATTTTACAAAATTCATCTTTAAATAGCCAGTTTGACTTCAGATCAATTAAAGCTTTGAGCGTGCAGTTTTTTAGGTCATTAAATCGTTGTAACATTAAATGGAGACTATTCCAACGTGTCTTTATATCAATTATTGAGTGAATTTCTTTACCAAACTCTTCTTTTACATATTTTTGTAGATGATCATTTTTAGTGGGTGATTTTCGGAATTATTTTACTACAGCCCTGACTTTTTGATCATTGAATGGAATTCAGTCACCAGTTCAGACTCAACTGCAATATTTACAACTTGAAGTCCATCATCCGACTCAGAATTATCGTCAGATTCGTCGCACGAGTCAGAATTATTGTCACTAACATCAATTTGTTCATTTGGAAAAGATTTTGGTTTTTTGTACAAAACATCAGTAACCGCCAGATGAACTGCATGGGTGAAGCAAAGTTGTTGTTCGCAAGAAAGTAATTTTCCAACTTGTTGCATCACTGAGGCACCGTCACTTGTGACACACATAACGTCTTCATGCAAATTGAGTCCATAAATTTCCAATCTCTCCTCTAGAAGTTTGATGCAACTTTCTGCTGGCAGTTATCCTCATATTCGGGTCAGACCTAAATTCCAAAATTTACATTTAATGTGCACGTTTACCTTCATAAAGCGAAGGTTTCTAATGGATGTCCACTCGTCGAACGTTAGACTAAATCCTTTGCCTTGAGACTTGTAATTCAATCTTGTACTGTTGCCGTCCCGGGTCCCTCAAAATATTTTGCAAACTTGAAAAACTTTGACCTGACCTTTTCAACTCAAAATTATGAGAAAGAAATAAATAATGCAATCAATCTGTAATTCTATATACAGTGTTGTTATATTGTTGTTATAATATATTGATTTCTTAATTTTTTTCAAGTGATGGCGGTACCACCCTGTCGTAAACACAATAACACGAATAGAAATAAAATGTATAGTTATGTAAGCAAAACACTATACAACTCTACGAGAACATTCTTTTAAAGGACATTTCTTAGAGCAAGTGAACCACTAAATAGTTGAATACTTTTGATGCCTTGGAGAGTAAGTTACTCAAAGAGCTCCAACACTCTGATTGGCCATAATTTTCTGTCCAAATCTTTTTAAAAGAGAAAAAGAAAAATAATTTTGTCAATATTTCTTTAATCCATCAAGTACCAGATTTTTTTCATAAAATTTTACATAAAATTTACTTATTATGATAAATTATTAATGATTCAATATCTCCCCATCTAATTTTTGGAGTTGAAGGATAGCAAAGGGACGCAATAGGGTGACATGCTTATCAGTAGATAATGACTAAACTACATGTAAACTCATATGCAACATCACAGAAATTAATAAAAATTAACTGATCTCCATTTAGGGCCTAGGTTACTTAATGGGTTAATAACACAAAGAAAAAACTACCATTTTGATAAATTTTTTAGTATACATTTATGGAAAATAAAATAAAAATTTAGATTAAGTTTTATTTTTTGTGTTTAATAAATTATCACATTAATAAAATCCTATTTTTTCAAATTATAATCATTTATTTCGACAATCATGCAAATACCGATCAACATTTTGTTAGCTTGCAGCACTGGACCGATTTCAAGAACATTACAACTGTTGATGCCCAATTAACTAACGAGAGGAAGCGATTGTTACAACTGTAAATAAAGAACACTAGCAACAACATGATATATTTCAATATTGAAGCTTCCTCTTCTGGGTCACGATGAAAAAGAAAATTCAAGCAACAAAGGAGTTTTTTTTTAAATTACTCAGTTAGTAGGGAGATGGAATGAAAGCCTGGAAAGTCATTTAAAACACTCAACTTCAAATCCACCTGGTTACTCAAGCTAAACGCCCTCTAAATCGAAATATGAGATGATTGAAACTCTTTGTCAGTTGCTGAAGGCTGATATAGCCTCTGAAGTGAGGCTTGCGAAGTATTTTTCCATATGTTTGGATACTACACCTGACTTAAGTAAGAAAGACCAACTTTCTTTTATTGCTCGATATGTTAACCCATCTGAATACATTACTGAGGTATTGCAGGATATGCTGTATCTCAAAAACTGCATCGCAGGGAATATATTCGATGAGCTGAACGCTGTTCTCAAAAGGCATGAATTATAATTAAAATTAGAATGTCGAATGAGCCTCAAAATTCACTTTCTATTTTCACATTTGGATTTTTTTCCGGAAAGTCTTGGCGATTATAGTAAAGAAATGGGTTAAAGGTTTCACCAAGACATTAAAACAATGGAAATCAGACATCAAGGACGCTGGGATGTTGACACGATGGCGAACTATTGTTGGATGCTGAAAAGGGAGAATTTGACGGCTAAAGAATGTTGGAGAAAATCAAGAAGAAGAAGTTTTTGTCCTTAATTTGAAGTTTTATGCTTTATGTACTTTAAATTTTATTATTGTTTTGTAAAAAAAATCACTAATTATTATTTTTAACAAATTATTTTGTAAATAATTGTGAAGCTAGAATGTTAAAAATCAGTAAAAAATAAAAATGTTAAAATTGAATTTGTGAAAAATTCTGACGCGATAGAAATATTTCACGTACCTATTTAAAATCAGCGTGTTCGAATTATGTTAGAACAATTAAAATATTTGAGACATCTAAAAATTTTATTTAGTGCATACTAGTGTTATCTATGACAAATATTCACGGACAAGGCTACGATAACTGTTCCACCATGAGAGACCAGTATATACTGGTGTACAAGCAAGAATTCGCAACATTTCTCCATCAGCTTACATTCTTCATTGTTTTTCACGTCGTTTAAATCTAGTTATCGTCGACATGTGCTGTGAAAATGTTACGATGATGAATTTTTTGGAGTGGTGCAAAAACTTAATTGTACTATAGAATGTTCAAAAAAGTATCATGGTCTTTTTGAGTACTTAATAAGTTCTCAGGATATAGTCATTCCGACATCCGGTTGTATCTTGGTATCTTCGATCTTGGTATCTTATGAAAACACTTCCCATAATAGTCTCTACAATGACAAACGTCACTCTGGATTCCTCGTTTGATCGTGATATAGACCGTGATGCATAACCCCTCTTAAAGACAATTGATTTTGAATTCTGTCTCTGTCTCATAGTCATGAATGAATTCTTAGAGTTCTGTAATATTCTTTCTAAGGCTCTGCAAAGAAAAGAAAATAATGTATCCACTGCGTCATCTAAAATGAACTCACTGATGAATGCAATCAAAGAGCAATGTTCTGAAAAGGTTTTTGATCTGATGTGGACAAAAGCCGAACAAATTGCTGACGTCATCGACGTTCAATATGAGGAACCACGGCAACGAAAAATATCCAGGCGCATTGATGATCAATGTAAATCAAGGGTAATGGAATAAATATCAATATTATATTATATATCTTTGTATCTATGTATTACTCACATCAGGTGTTACTCACTGGTCGAGAGAGATACAGATGTGTTGCGGTCCAAAAAGTTATTAAATTAAACCATGCTGCAAAAAATATATAAAACAAAACAAACGCGATTTTAATACAATACATATATTTAAAAATATCACAAAATAAACCATTGTTGAACCCTGAGATCCGTGAGAAGAATTGAGAACCCTGAAAAAAGATAAGATAATTAAGAAACGAACTAAAAAACTACTAAAGTTATATACCGAATTATCCATTGGAGCTGAGAGGTCAACCGACCCCCTCCGGATAGCTCATTGCAAGACGGATACATGGTCGGAAAGTATAGGTTGACGGCGGACCTTTGCAAGAAGTTATTCACCCTTAAAGAGAAAAAATTAATTAAAAAACTAGACAAAAATAACAAAGTCACCTACTGGACTATCCGATGAAGCAACGGGGTCAGCCGACCCTCCCATAATAGATTATCGCGCGGACAATCCATGAAAGAATCCCGTGAAGCCCCCGGACCACCCTGAGGAGAGTTATAGGCCCTGAAAGTTCAAACAATTAATTAAGATAAACAAAGATTAATTAAAAAACTTACCATGACTCAACGACCAGTCTAATAATAGACATCACCCGATAGTTGCAGCCGAATCATCGATGACGCGGCCACACACACGTTCCAAAATTTGAAGGCATGTGACAACACACCGGCATCAATTCCTATAATAAAACAGAATTTTTAAAATTTAAAAATTTTTAAAAGGGAAATACCTACCCAGATTGACCAATCAGCGTCGCGGAAAAGCCCAGACACTTATCTGGCAGAGACCGATTGGTCTTCGAAGATTGGAAGGGTATCTTATCAACCCTATAAATAAGATAATTACTTCGTCATTATTTCCCACAACTTTTACGATTTTAACAAGATTTCGAGAATCAACGCGGCACTTCACAACTTTCTATTACCACTTGCGAGCACGAACATTCACTTCAGTACCGAGAAGGACGAGCTAGGCCGCACATTCGTACGACATCTCTCCGAAGACGAACGAGCGACAATTAATCGAGAGCATCGAGCTATCGACCGATCAAAACACTATAGAGATCGCTAGTACTTCGACTGACCGACGCACCGACGAACGGAATCAACCGCAGGCTCCTCTCGACATCAACGGACTCCCGAGTGCCATTAAATATTGTAAATTTTGCAGTTTATTATGACTTAAAAATAAACGTATTATTATTAATATCTTAGCTTTATTTTTATATTGACTTTAAAGGGAACCGTTAAAGTAAAACACTTAATATGAATTTTAAAGAATTGATTTACGAATAATTTTGTCATAAAAATATATAATGGAAATGAACTAGCGGAAGCTTATGAATTCGGCGAATTATGAATCCGTAACGGATTGAATTGAGTTGTACAAAGCTGACTGATATAAATGACACAGACATAGGAGTAAAGTAGAGTTAGTTAAAGCTGCTATTGACTATCGATTCTCTAATAGTACGACGATGAATAACAATAACTAATGATAGTTCCGACACGACATAATAATAGATGGTAAGGGTCGAGTTATAATTTAGGAAAGACATCATCCCCGAGCGACACTCTGCTAGGTGGGGGGTCTGTAACCCATCCCGCCTTTACCCGAACCCGATGGCCCTTCAGACTCGGCACTGCCAGGCAGATGTCGAGCGAGAAGAGGCGTCCGACCCAGTAATATATAATAGAATAAGCAATATATAGAATTATAGTTGAATAATAAATTAAGACTGGGTTGTGGCTGACCCGTAACAGTCACTGGGGGCTCCGAGCAAACCAAAACTGCTACCAACAAATGGGTCGTGACAGATGTTACTTTTCTATGGAACAATTGACTTGTTGTTGTCAGCACTGACAAGCCTCTTCGAACCAAATGTCCTTCCCTTGTTGTCATGCCTTGAATATTTGAGTTCTCCCAACATATCGCATCTATCCCAACTAGAAACTTTGTTGTCCTTTTACCGAGAGGACGTGAATGGTTCCCATGC
>MQRK01228700.1:20299-32597 GCA_001938485.1 Girardia tigrina
AACTTCTTTGCATTTGAAATATGACAAATGCTCGGTTCTTCCATACCTGTTCCCGGATATACTGGATATACTGGCAGACTCGACCACATGGACTGATTTACGTTTTCCGTTTAGACAAAACTTATCTATATGCCCCTTTTTGTTGCATTTTTGCAGAAAAGAGACTTTACAGTCTCTCAGAATGTGACTGCTGCGCCAACAATTACAGCATCCACTTGTTTCTTTGACAGAATTTCTCTTTCTATTATCGCATTTCCATTGACTCGATTGTCTTTCTTGCTGCAGCCCTTTTACCGTTTCCTGCAATGAGGTAATACGTTTGTTCAGTTTTGAAACTTCATCCTTGAGCATTCGAATTTCATGATTCTCGGCCAGCACATTTACTGTTGCCGACATCTCCTGATTTACACATTCTTTTTTTATCATCTCAAACGCTTCATCCAAAGTTTTAGGCTGCAACACTTTTAATGCCTTTTGAGCTCTGTCATTCATTAAACCATTTATAAAAACTTAGAGAGTTTTTGGCTCTCTTTCTTCGGAGGTCAACTCCGGTAATTCTTTAAAACAACGAATTCTTGCTTCTTTCATAAACTCCTTCGTTGACTGGCCATCCTTCTGTCGAATGCCGAATAGTTTCATCCACGATGAAATATCTGACTTCTTTCGTCCGAACAGCTTCAAAAAAGTTTCCTTGAGCCATTCGAAACTCTTTTGGTTTTTAGTGTAACCCCACTGCGACTTCAGAAAACACTGAACATCTTCCTCCAAGTATTCCATGAAGAAGTCAGCTTCTGTTTCCTTTGATATTTCAAGTTGCCGCATAAATGCATCCATGCTTTTCAAAAATTGGGCAGCATCGTCCCCTTCTTCGAATGTTTTCGGAGTTTTGGCGGAGTCCTTTTTCAGGATTCTATTCATAATTACTTCCAGTAATTTCGACTGGTGATCTCCACTATCGGCTTTGATCCTGCTCATGACGCCAATGTTGTGAAAGAGGATATCCATCTAAGAAAAATATATTTGAATTAACAATTTACAATAATGATTATTAAAACAACACACCCATTAAAATACATTAATATTTACATAATTATTCCACATTTAGAATTATGAAACAACTTATTTTTTTAAAATTTTATTTTTAAAAATTTCTTTTTTAAAATTATTTAAAAAATATTTTTTAACGCGTTGATAGACTCAACAATTAATGCGACACTGCACACATTTTCCAAAGACGCCGTACGGCTTCAGTGTCCATCAATATGTTAATTATAAAAATCCTTCTGAATAAAAATCTGATTTTAAGTATTTTAGATATTTTTAATTTTCAAAAATCAAAAATTTTTAAATTCCCTAAATTCTAAAAACACGTAAATATATTTTTCATTTTTATACTACACTTTATCTTTTTAGATATAACACATAAAGCATTTGTATTTATTAAAGTATTATAAATTAAAGATTAGTTTAATTATACGTATTTTAGCTTAAAATAAATTAGTTTGATGATCAAAATTAAGTTAGGAAAAATATTATTAAAAGAGATTCATTAATCGTTATTTTAAAGTAGTTACATTTATGCAAAAAAAAAGAAACATTAAATAAATATTTAATTGACTTATTTGAATATTCATCAATTTATCAAAGATGTTCTGCCTCAGAGAAGGAAGTTGTTATTCGAGTAAATTAATAATTTATGAGCCAAACATTAAAAAAATAAATATTGTGTAATCTATTTGTTGTTTACGTCACAGACTTCCTATTCCACAGGAATACTCTTCGGCAATAAATTCAAATAATAATTATTTAAATATTTTGGAGAATTATTTAAACTAGTAAAGTTATGAAAAATATAATTAAGAAATATAAAACTGAACGAATTAATATTATCAATTTTATTCTTGACTAAAGTTTACATCCGCAGTTTTAGTTTGAAACTTAAAATACAAATATGACTGTGAGGGAAAATTCTGAATGTGTAAAGTTGGTTGTTTGTATGCTGTTTAGATTGGTGACTCTCCACCCAGGTGGGATTGCTTTTTTAAAGCTAAAACTAAAACCTTTTGCAAGTTCATGCTGTTTTACAAAAGACCTTGATGTTTTTCTTATCGAAAATTACGGTCTTTTTCTTTGAGGGTTATTGTATAAGATTCATTTCTCATCTCCCGTAATGATTCGCTCTAAAAAGTATTCTCCTTGCTGTCAAAAGAGAAAAAAACAGCAGATATTTACTTGCTGAAGTTTTACATTTGCGCTCAATTTATTTAAAACCGAAATACCGGTTTCATTCACTATTTTCATAGCTCTTAAATACTGGAATACAACAGTCAATGTTTGTTGAGATATTTATTGAACTATTGCTCGAAAGTAATCTTCATCCACATCATACGAACGTCTAGATATTGGGAATTTTTGTATATTGCACTTTAAAAACAACCTTTGCACTATACGTTCATATACAGTATCAAGAAAAACTTCATTTATATTTCTTGCTTTATTCTTTCGGTGAAATTCATAAAGCAAACAATTACGGAAATTTTGACGCTTGTTTTTATTCAGTTAGGTTATTTTGAAATCAAGATAAAAATAACTCCACATGTTTTCGTCTGTTTATCATAATTGCAAGACTCTTCTTGAAAATCCATTTATTTTAAGACAATGAAATGTGATATAACCTTTAAATTATCCGCGTGATACAAACTAAAACAACAAATATTATTTATCATTTTATCATTAAATAATTGTAAAAGATGGAATTATGATTGTGAGGAATATTTTAAATTGTTTGAATGTTTGAATGTATTGATGTTGTATGTTGATTTGAGTATGCTAAACTTCGAATGGTGATTCTCCTACCCAGATGGAAATTTGTATTTTTTTTATTAAATTTAAAGTGATCGAATAATCGAACATAATTAAAATAATCATTTTTTAATTTAACAAATAAAATTAAGTTTAATATTTTTTAGTAAAATTTAAATTAAATGCATTTTTAATAATTTGACAACATTTTTATTATTTTTGGTTTTATTAAGAAGTGGTTAAAAATATTATTTTTAATTAATATTTTCTTAGAAGTCAAATATTTTAAAAAAATGACTTAGAAAAATTGTTTGAATAATCATGATTAAAAACAGAAACAAGAAAACCAATTAGAACGATGGCAAACGAAGAAAGACCTTTTGAGAGTTGTAATGACTCTAAATGTGATTGTAATAAAAATTCAAATGAGACTTGTCTAAATGTTCTTAATAATGATAAATTGGATTTGGTTAAATCTGTAGTTTGTCGATTTATTATTTAATTAAAAAAATATTTTTCTCTCTTCGTGCTTGTGTTTCTACTATCT
Organism: Girardia tigrina; assembly: GCA_001938485.1. Taxonomy (NCBI): domain Eukaryota; kingdom Metazoa; phylum Platyhelminthes; order Tricladida; family Dugesiidae; genus Girardia; species Girardia tigrina. The sequence goes on from MQRK01228700.1 coordinate 23,649, forward strand.
ATCGCGGCCAAATAGAATTGCTCGAGAGATGAAAATTATCTTGATTGCTAGATCAAATAGCGGGATGCGAATATCTAGGTGATTATCACCATGGCCCAATATTTGGTCGAATACAGAAAGCGTGGTGGAGTAATTCGATGAACTGGTTGGAGTTGATGTAGTTTGCCGATGTAGTATTTAATTTGTGAGATGTGTTTGTAACATGAATTTCAGATATCATTTTTACTCAATTTATACATTTATTATAAACAATTTTCAAACAAAATTGTCAACTATTTTCTTATTTATTAATCAATCCGCTGATTTCTATTTTCAAATAATTTTTCCTTTATTTAAAATTTTAATCAAAATAATATTTAATGTTAAAATTTGCTTCTTATTTTAATCCTTTTATGATTTTGTTTTTTAAATGTAATATATGCTGTTTTTAATTTTGCATTTTTAAAAAAACATTTAATAATATTTTTACTATTTTTGAAAATACATATTTATCAATCAATTTTTATATTTCAAATATTAATTTTTTTATCATATCCTTAATTTAATTTAAAATTTGAAAAATAAAGTTTTACATATGTTAATAAATTTTATAATATAATTCAAATTTTGACTAAAAATTTTAATTTAAAAACTACTTAATCAGATCTGTTTTGATCAACTAATTTTTCTACTAAAATAAGATTTTAATTTAAATGAATTTATAAAGAATATTTTCAAATTCAAATTTAAAATTCTAAGTATTAATTTTAAATTTTGAATTTGATTTCAATTCCAAATAATTTTTTAAAAACTATTTATATTTGATAAGCAAACTAAAAATTAACTAACTCCTCATATAATTGAAAATATATTTTTCTCTCTTCATGCTTGAGTTTCTACAATAATTTTAATTTAAATCGTTATACATATAATATATTGATATACATTAATAGACGAAATTACTTTTGCAACAACACAATATGTTTATAAGATAATATCTCAAATAAATTATTATTTTTTTCGCATTACTTCCTGAATTCATGCAAATAAATGTTTCTATGATATCAAACTAATTTCATAATCCACTCGTTTGTCGTTTCATTTTTCTAACTGTTATATTTACATCAAACAAAACTTTGTTTATTTAGGAATTCATAAATTAATAATAAAAAATATTAACATTTATTTATTATTAAAAACATTAGATATTGCTACATATATTAAATTTGTAAGGCATTTAGGAGGAGCAAGTACGACTTTAAAATAAAAAAAACTTTAAAGTTTTAAAAACCCAAAATAGTCATTATTTTTTGAATTTGAAAGTTTTAAAGTAATTGCTGAAAACCAATCAATCTCTCATAGAACCATTCCTAACATTCATGAATGGTCTTCATTCGAATATTAAATTTACCACAGAATTGGAAGTAGATAATAAACTTCCTTTTCTGGACATTCTTGTCACTAGGACGATTGGAGACTGTAAAACTGAATTATTCAGAAAGGTAACAGATACAGGTCTTTAGACAACACCACAGASTTTTTGTGAGGAAAAATATAGAGAGGGTATGATAAAAGGCCTTATTCACAGAGTTTGGAATTTGTTGTCCAATTTTGAAATTTCAGGTTTTAAATATTCTTATTAAATATTCTTTCGGGACAATATGTATACAAACAACCAAATAGAGCACAACATTAGGGTAACATTAGACAAACTATGTACAGATGCACGAGTTAAGAAACAATTAAAAGAAGAAAATACTGAAGAATACAAGCAAATCATTTAAATTTTATATTCTGAAGGATTTGGATCTTTTAAGAAGAGTATTTGTAGAACAATAAGTAGTGCCAATGTAGTCTCTGTCACATCCAAAGCACAAAGTTTCCTCTCGAATAAATCGAAAACAGTTTGAGGTTTGCAATCTAATCTGGTATAAAAATTTAACTGTCATTGGTGTCAAAACTCGTACATTGAATATTTTTTCTATCAGAAGGTGCAGGAGGAGATCGAGATGGAGAAGAAATTCGAGAGAGAAAAGAAATGACACTATTAATTGGAGGAAACTTTAATTGTGGGTTGAGGAGCACTGAAGAGTACAAAGCGGTTGTAGGTATCTACGCCACTGGAGTGAAGACGTCAGAGAACGGGGAGCTGCTTACCGAGATGGCGACATCATGTGGACTGCGTGTTGAAAACACCTTTTACAGGAAATCACTTAGCCAGAGAACAAGCTGGACTTACTTAGCAACATTTAGGAGGTCATTACTGGATCTCTTTCTTATTACAAGAAATCGAGCTAATAAGCACATGGACATCCGAAGCTACCCATAATTCGACTGTGGTTCCGACCACAATCTGGTAGTTATAACTGCCAGAGTTCGAGAAGAAGAAAAAAACCGAAGAGGCTAAAAACGACAGAAACACGTGCAAGCACAAGCTGCCAGATCGAGAAGCAATCGTGAAGAAAAAAGAAACGCTAATCGAAACATTTCAACATGTTCAATTTCTGGTACCGATTGGAAGTCTACCAATCAAACGATCTGCGATGCGGTCCAATGAGCACACACAAGATCAAAGCGAACTCGCTCGAATCAAAGGTGACTTAATGGCCACCTAGATGAGTTAAAGATACTCATTGGAGAAAAATTGGCGAGACGCACTGAGTTTGTGAGAAATAGAAACAATGACACTTTTTCTAAGTGGGAATCCAGCAGACTTCTTCTCCAGAAGAATATCAGAAGATGGAAACGTGAGAGTCGAGGCTCTAGGCGAACAAATCGAGAAGATACTCAACAATGACGGAGAAGGAAAACTGAAGGAGCTCACAACGGAACTACGTATCCTATGTAAATCACAATCGAAGGAGAACACTTTGTGTACTCTCTCGAACTCTATTGGGAACAAGAAGCTGACCAACTACTTCAATAATATTTTTAGGGCCCCATTAGAACAGAAAAACGGACTGATGTCACTGGAGACACTCTAAATCTCGATGATTTGGATCCTTTTCCGACGAAAGAGGAAATAGCAAAGACTGTGAAGCAGACGAAGAGTGGAACAGCCGCGGGATCTGATGGATTGATCCGTGAAATCTATAAGTGGTGGTGTGTGAAAATACTAACCCTACTGGAGGAGTGCTTTAGGAACATATGTAACGGACTAGAGGTATTCCCACCTAATTGAAGAGAGGCCAAAATGGTGATTCTCTCAAAAAGATCCAAATAACTACAAGGCATTTTTCTTTTAGATGTAACAAGAAAGATTCAAGCCAGAATCATCGCATACCGAATCAATCCGATCACCAAAGTGATACTGGATGAGTAGCAGTATGGATTCCGGCCGGGAAGAGGTTTTAAGTATCTGGAAGAAATTGCAGGAGGAAGCAGGAACATCGGTAAAACCAACGTTTTGAATCAAAACGGAGATACTTGGATCCTTACTGCTGAGCACCAGCTTGAGGTTGTTATTGAGTGGGTCTCTAACTTTTATAACCATGGATCCACCATATGTTCAGCAGAAAACGTGGACCCGGAAGTGAAGGAAAGAATCAAGAAAGTAACCTAGAAGACCAGGGAACTGAGACCAGTGCTAAAGAGCTCCAAACTGAGTATGAGGAATAAGAAAAAAGTTATCAACGCTTGCATATTCTCCGTAGTCTACTAAGGCTATGAAAGCTGGAGAACTGCGGACAAGAACATTTAAAAGTTGCATGCCCTTCATAACCTATGCACTCACATGGTTAGGAAGAAACACAAGATTGAAAAGATCCATATGGGAATCCGGGACATTGGACTCCCACACCCCATGGATATTATCGCGAGTAAAAGGCTTACTTTCTACATTAAGACGGAAACTTCAGAGGATTACGAGACAATCAAACGAATCTGGAGGGGTGAATGTTATAGTCTTACATAAAAGATTAATAAAATGGATTATAAAATATTTATTAACAAAAAGAACTATGTTTATACAGTAATATTTAAAGAACATACAATAAATTCCTATTTTTAACAATTTATATTTTTTATTCATTTCTTAAAAATTATCATAAATAATAATATGTTGCGGTCGAGGATCAATTACAATACATTGACGTATAATTTACACAACATAATTCAAAGAAGCAAAAAGATATTAAACAATATAATACATATATTTGAAGTTAAGATAAGAATTTACATGAAGTTGCGAATCGAACCCCGAAATCATTTTCGATCTCCTCGCAGTCCGCGAGAGCGTACCATATAAAAGCTGAAACGTTAGATAAACAAATAAAGCAGATCAAGTTGTATCATAACTCACCTAGTAAAGAAAATCGATCAACCGCCCCTCTCCAGATAGAATATTGTATGGAGCATCCATGGCGGAAACCCGTCGGAAAGTTACATCAGCCGGAAAAACGTTATAAACTCCTGAAGGATTAAAAGTTAATTAATAATGAGACAAAAGCAACAAAGACCATTACCGAACCTCCCAGTAAGCGTAGAAGATCAGCAGACCATCTCCTGGTAGCCCTCCGCGAGCAAAATCCCTGAGCAAAACCCACCGAAGAATTGCACCTTCCCGAGAGATGATATTCGACATAAAAGATAAAAAAAATCAATTAAAACAAAGAAAATTAATTAAAATTACCCGTGAATCATACCTTGTTTTGAAAAACGACATCACGCGATTATTCATCATGAATAATCGGTGACATCACTAACAAAGCAGTCCTTGTCTGAACCAGACACGCTGTATAGTTACGACAGTCCTGACGAATTAGAACCCAAAATTACCAACAAGGGCCAATCAGAAGCGGCCACGAAAAAGTTATATATGTATATGTAAGTTATAAAAACCGTGATATAATTTCCATGAAGTACAGGTGAAGATCCGTTTTCCTTTCATTCGCATAATGGTAAATATGTCCTCTAAAGAGGAAGATATGATCAGTGCAACCATCTGTTTGACAAAGGCTTTTCTGAAGCGACTGAAGGAAATTTTTATTTCTGATTCGGTCCTTCAGTTACCACAACAAAAGACTTGTAAATAATTAGCATTGATATTCTTTAAGAGTCATATCTAGCCAGGAAGATGGGAGATGTTATTCACCCTCTTTATAAGCATTTGGAATCATAAGTATACAAAACGGTTTACAGTCAAATGGAACTGTGATATTTTCAATAATCATACGAATAATCTTTTTACAGATGAAACCCTCTGGGTCAGTACAAAGAATATCCCTGTAGTAAATGCAACTCTGGTGAGGAATCACTTCTCTTTGGAACTGTAAGAAGTGATTGCAACCTCAATCTCAGGATTCATTTTTTTAACACCGAAATTTATTACTATAACAAAAATTCACACATTTAAACAAATTTTTTAAACAAATTATTTAAACAAAATTATAATTCAGTATTTTTATGTATAATGAATCTGGTCAAAAAGAAAACGAAAGAAAAGTTCCTCAACAAAAATTGTTTTAATAATAGTTAATTTAATAATGGAAATAAAGGTTTGAGTTTTAATGAATTCAATTCTTGATCAAGAACCCAACAAAAGTTATGAAATTTAGTATAAATTACAAAATTGTTTTAATTCAATAGATAAAATAAGGGACAAACCCATTTCTGTTTTGAATAACTTAATAAATATCAATTATCTTAATCAAAAGGAACTACAAGTATTATTTCTTATTTTTCTTGTCATTTATTGTATTTAAATTATTCTTAATAAATTAATTATGATTTGTTTATAGTTAGAAGCCAAAAGATTATTATTAAGTAGAAATTTTATAATATTAATCGTGACATCTTTAAATGCAATTACGTATCAATTAATTTTAATTAATTAATATGCTTAAATAATTAATTGATGATTCTTTAACATTTTTTATCGGTCATTTTAAAAAGAAATGAATAATTTCCAAAAATCATTAAAAGAATTAAGAACAAATGTTCGTGCTGATAAAGTTCTTTTTAATCTTTTGATCTGATAATTGCTATTATATATTATTATTATTATCATTAATATAATAATAATAATAATATTATTATTATTTTAAATTGTATTGCTCTTCAAAGTTATTTGTTTGAATATTATATTAATTATATATAATATATAATAAATTATAGGTATGAATTATATATAATATAAATTATATATTTATATATATATATATATATATAATTCGATTTAAAAAATCAATGGAATATCAATTCCAATAATAAATCCACAGGATCTAAATACGACAAATAACCAGAAATACTTGACAGTATCTGGAATTATGTGTATCCGATCGAATGTTTTATAGAAGACATTTATTCACAATTATCATTCCTGAAACTTTCCAGAAAATTATTGTCCGTCAAATTATTTGTCGAAACTCTTTCCTCTCGTCACTATATCAAAAGGATTTCTATTTTTAATTATATTTATCGTTATTTTAGAATTTATTTTTTTTATAGTTTTATTTATTCACGTTAAAAGATCTCATTGGACTTTAATTTGTTCAATTAGCTCTTTTACAGTTTGCATAAAATGATTAATTAATTTTGGTTCTTATTGAGTGATTATTTTCGTTTTATCAATGCAGTTTTCCAAACATCCTATTTATCTGCCATGAATATTGAATTGAATTTATTTATCTGTTTCATCAAATAATCATTACTGTTATTACCGTATAAATTCAATAGTAACGTATTATGTTCATATTATATTGTTATTTAATAAAATTATAGTATATTTTTTTGTTTATCATAGTTAAATTAGACCTCTTTAGTGCTGCTCTGAGTTTTCTGATATTCCGCGTTTCTTTTCTAATTCGTTCTATTATTTCACAATTGATGTTAGCAGTAGAAGAGATCTTAAATACGTGAAATTAAAAACCCAATTAATGGTTTCGTCAAGCTTGTGACCAAAAGTAGAACCTTATTATCTTTATTTAATTTAGGACGTTTGTTTTATTTTTGTTGATTTTAAATCCTTACTTATAGAAATGACTTTGATTACGCGACAGTTATTTATACCGTTAATAAAATCCTTGTTTAAAAGTCAAAAGTAATCATCATAGGATAGTTAGTTACTCTCCCCTACACTTTTATCTTCTTTTTTCATCTTCACTCCTCTAGAGAGACTATTCGATATTGCATATCTCAGAACTGTTTTGAATACAATATTGAACAGGAGTGGACTTAAAAGACAAGCTTGTAACTATCCATTGTTATTAATTTAAGGTTTTTAATTGAAAGATTTTTCTATTTAAGGGAATCCTTCGACTACATTTAGATTTTTAATATTAGATCATCATGTATCAAACATTTATTGATTATTTACCAACATAAATATTTATGTCATTCATCAAAGTATTCATCCAAATTATTAACATACTTTGTTGAGGTTATTTGAATAAAAATTTTGTGGACAAGAATCTTTAAATTCCTGGAAGAACTTTTTTTACTGTATCTTATGGAATGGAATTTTTCAACTATCAAAAAGTTGTTTAAATTGAGGAAGAAATAGCAGTCAGTTTGGGTTAGGTCTGGTGAGTATGGAGGATGATGCAAAAATTCTAACCAAAGTTAGTGTAGTTTAGTATGTAAGTGCAGTATGTAGTTTTCCATCGTCGTAGAGCAAGATAGAAATCGATCTGTTTACCAAACGCTCTTGATTTTCTTGAAGCAAATTCATTTTTTTAATAGAAAAGAAACAGCCAAGCATGTCTCTATCAAGATGATTATGTTCTGTATTTTCTAAATCACAACGTAATGATCGAAATTTATCAGTCTTTAAAGTTGAAATTTTAAAATAAATGACCTCTAAATTAAAATTTTGTATTCCAAGAATCCAAAATTTGGAAATTCTAAAATGGTTTCATCAACTACATTGGGCTTTTTATAAAAACAAACATTGTTCCATGACTTTTTGGAATCTCTTTGCTAATTCCTAGTTAATATTCAATATGAAGGGGTCAAAAGTGTTCAAATCGTCTTCTTTAATATTTTCTTTTTTTATGTTCTAATTTTAGCTTAAGAAAGAATTCAAATGCACGGGTTTTCATATCCACTTAAAATAAAACTAACTCGGGATAAACCTCTTCGATTTGAATGAGAAATATTCAATGCCGCCAAAGCATGCTACTAATCTATTATTTATATCAAAACATAAAAAATAACTTTCACAAGAATAATAAGTGGGTCACTTCAAATAAGTCCATGGGTCACTTTGTAACCAACGGATCATAGGTTGCCGCTAGTTGTTCTAGCTCCCCCGCTTTGCGTTGTGGTAATTTTAGAGACAAGGAGTGATATTTGTGTCAAAAATGAAATGATAAATAGAAGGACTATAAGTCAGTGATAAATGTATTGAATTCGTATGCGTATACCAAACATTATTCTAGACTTCGGGGGTGAATAAAATATATAGAAAATTTCTGAATGTGGCATCGTATGTGCCATTTTAGATGCAAATTTTGCTACGTTTTATCGATAGAAACACCTACTAAATATTAAACAGATGGAAATAGTTTTTGGCTCAACGACGATTACATTCATCTTTCTCATTTTAAAATTTTCTATGAAATTTGTTTTTCATACCTCTGTCAGAAATATGTGATACTATCTAAGCACATGCCAGGGTTAGTTTCTCGTACACACATTCAATACAAATACAACTTTTCGACACTGACGCTAATGTAAATTTTGATAAATTTTGCAACTGAGATGAATGAAAAAGGCTTGTGTTAAAGCAATTAGACCAAAGTTGTTGGGTTATTAAAATTATCTTTAATTTCAAATATTTACTTTTAAAAACACAAATCTTAAATCTTTATCTGTAATCGTAAATCTCTATTCTTTATTCTTTAATCAACAATCTTTAATCAATAATCTTTAATCTTTGATCTGACTCCAATTAATCAGAAGGGACTTCCAACATAAATATATGAATAATGAACACAAATTCTTTTATGAAACTTTATTTCAAATAACAAA